>LPNX011106979.1:569552-692170 GCA_001517045.1 Pseudotsuga menziesii | reverse complement strand
GGGTCTGTTAGTGGATATAATGTAAGTGTTTCTGTTGCAAGAAAGTAACGTGGTACAATTACATGAAAAAATAGGCATTTGACTTGGGTTTATGATGTTTTGATTTGGTTGGGTGTAGGATGAACTGATGTGGGCAGCAACACGGCTTCATGAAGCAACAGGAGATCAGTACTATTTGAACTATGTGATAGACAATGCAGAGTCACTAGGTGGAACAACATGGGCTGTGAAAGAATTCAACTAGAATGTTAAATATGCAGGGATTCAAGTGCTTGCATCCAAGGTCACAGTTTGAAATGATAAATTAACCAATTTTTTAATGGTTGTGATATTAAAATAATTAATCATGATTTTAAATCTCAATCTGTCCAGTGAACCTAAGCTGGTTAGTTGTAATCATCCATGCCATCAAATTGCATACAATGCATATCTTAATTCCAAATGATAAATAGGTAGTTTGGACTACTTATCCACTCAATTAGTTGAGAAAGAATTTTTTCTTACAATTCACATTATATCTGGTTTGTAATCAGTTACTCATGCAAGGTATAGGTTCCCAAAACCAGGCAGTCATGGAACAATACCAAGAAAAAGATGAGTATTTCATGTGTGCATGCCTACAGAAGAATGGATACAATGTACAATGAACACCAAGTTGGACTTCATCAGTTTGCCTTCAAGAATAAACAGCACATGCATGCCTTTATCTTGATAGCTAAGCTGTAACATGAACTAACGGAGTGCTTCTGTGTATTCAGGCGGGCTATTGTATTGGCAGAAATGGAACAACATCCATGTTGTGACAAGTGCCTCATTCCTGCTCACTGTCTACTCTGATTATTTGTCTTCTACTGGAAAGAAACTGCAATGCCCTGGTGGAGAAGTGGAGCCATTTGAACTGTTAGCATTGGCCAAGTCACAGGTATAATAATCATAAACCCCATGATAGCCTAAATTTCATCTGGGAACAAATTTAACTGATGGGTCTTCCTGTGCACTAAGATAACTCAGAGTGCAGAAGTTAGAAAGTCTCAATTCCTAATCAGGATTCCTTTGGCTAAACTTTGCTCTTCTAGGTCGATTACATACTAGGTGACAATCCAAGAGCCACAAGCTACATGGTGGGGTATGGGACAAACTATCCGCATCAGGTCCATCACAGAGCTACCTCCATTGTATCATACAAAGATAATTCATCATTTATCAGTTGTAGAGGAGGATATTATGCATGGTTCGGTGGCCAACAAAGTGACCCCAATGTTTTAGTTGGTGCTCTTGTTGGAGGACCTGACCAAAATGGTAACTTTGTTGACGGAAGAGACAACTATCAATAGACAAAACCTACAACCTACAACAATATCCCAATGGTGGGAGTTTTAGCTAGACTTCAAGGTGGAAATGCAGGTATCATTGTCTTACTGGATGCTATTATTTTGGTTTGTGTGTTTTAGTAATGTTGATGGTGGTGTTTTAATGTTTTTTCTTCTGGCAGTTGCTGTGTCTGCTCCTGGATCAGGTTCGGGATCTTCTGCTCCAACTGCAGTTCCAAATCCAAAGAGAAAGCCAAAGCTAGAGCCAACACCAAGGCCCTCTCCTACTCCTAGACAGAGCTCTTCTCCTCCAACTTCCCCACAGAGTAAGCTTCTTAATCCCAAGTTTAGGCTACCAAAATCTAGCTTTAGCAGGGATGAGCAAAGGAGAAAGACAATGCTAGTAAAAGTTCAAATTTAATGTCATATTAAAAGAAACAAATTCATCTGGGCCAAATAGGGAGTTCAATATAAGTAATTTCAATAGTAGTTCTAGCATTACAGATAAATCTTTCTTGAACTTAAAATATTGGTTCATCTCTTTTTTATTATATCATAATTTCCTATGTGTATTCATTTCAATTGTTGGTATTTTACAAAAACAAATTCAATGTTGATAAATAGAGTGTCGAAAGAGTTAAATAATGATTCTAGTACAGACATTGTGACTTCCATGCACTAATGCCGAGTGAAGATATGCAAATACTATTGTGACTTCCATGCACTAATTCCCAGTGAAGATATGCAAATACTACTTTGGGTACTTTGGTAATTGTTAAACTCTAAAACAGTGCTGATTATGGTTTATTGTTCACAATCTGTAGAGGATAATAGGCTACCCATCTCTCAGAAGCTGACAAGTTCTTGGTATCACAGAGGAAATTCTTATCACAGATATGTTGTTTCTGTCACTAATAAATCTCCATATCAGACACTAACAGCTCTCAAGCTCTCTATTCTCCTTCTCCAGTTAAGAAACTCACTGAATGTGAAAGCATAGTTGGAAAAGGGGCATCTCAGTCTCAGACAACAAGGGGAACAAAGAAGGATGTCATCCCAGCAGTTGTAGGAGAAAGCATTTCAAACATGAAATTCTTACCTAAGTTACCTTTTGATATATATGTTCCTAGATGCAAGAGAAAAAGGCACACTCAAGATCATCTTCTCTTCAAAGAGTTGAAGCTTTGCATGCTTCGCCTGTAGAAGAGCAAAACAATCCATCGCTGCAGGACTACAATGGATTGAATAAAATGAAAAACACCCACCACAAATTCCAAAAATGGGCTTCATAAAAACCTGTAAGTGCCCCAGCCCAGCCAAAGTACTCCAAATCCGGATTCCCCATACACAACAGTCTGTGAGAAGGGGGCATCAAGTCAAATAAAAAATGAAATGGGTTCAGATGAACTTACTGCTCTGAAATCCACCATAGAGTCCGAGCAAGAATACCAATGGAACGAGCATGGATAGCAGCACCAAACCCACAACTGCAACTCCAAATTTCCTCCATCCCTTCTTCATAGACATAATTTCCTTACAAAAACGCTAATCACCGGGTGCTATTTTCCCTCCTTTCCTGCACCATCATATCTGGAGGTTTAATGCCCACAAACTCATGAGTGGGTGAACCGAAATTTATCAATATGTGTGGGGAAAGAAAATTACCCACCCATTGTTGTCTGTTGGATAAGGGGCATTAAAGTGAACGACTCCCTACCCCAATATTGTGGGTGAAAACCTATATAAACATGAGCTAAGAACAGGGTAAAGATGCACTGCACATGGACACTCAGGCTTCGACCCCTCTAAATCTGCTCCAACCCTAACCCTATTCTTGTGTGTGAAATGAAAATTCCTCTAAAACCTCATTCATTTCTGGGGTAAAGGTGAATCGAATATGCACAAATGCAAATGCTTATCGGTGAATACTTATCTAGCCTTTGCGAAATCCCATCTGTTGGATAAAGTGCATTGAAAGTAAAGACTGAATTGAGTACGCTGAATATCGAAAATAACAAAGACTCTTCCAAACTTTCTCCAAAACCAACCCGTTCTTATGGATGGAAACCCTCTTAACCTGGCCCAAGCCAAGCCATCGATATAAAACTGGGCAAAATTTCCACCCCATTATTCCGTGTTGGATAAAACTTCATTGAATGTAAAAAATGTCTTGGGTGATTTGATTATGGACACTACCAAAAACCCATCCAAATCTAGGGCAAGCCGATACCATGTTAGGTATTCCATTTTCAGGTGAAGGGTTGTGGTCTAGGGATAAATAAAATAAGTGGGGCTTTTTAAGCAGTCATGCATCAGCTTTACTTTTCTCTTTAGGAGACTATAACATCTATGGTTTCTCAAAGGCTTTCCCTGCTTGGTTGTGTATTATATCAGCTGTCTCCTATATAAAAATGAGATCTATATAAAAATGAGTGTCATAAACATACTTAATGCTCCTATGCTATTAGTACTCATGCTTCGAAGTTTTAAAAGATCCTTCATACTCTAGCAAGGTATTGGACCTGAGTTCGTGCTAATTAATACGAAAATTGAATGTCAAGTAAAAAATCCAAAATATTCCTCAAGCTGCACACTAGAGCTCTTGGGTATTATACCTCTATTTAAATACATTTTGTGTTAATAAAAATGAAAATTGAAACTTGGAGGTGCACATTATATGGGTTTGTGGTAATAAATGGGTAAATTCACAGTAACAGAAATTACCTGTGCATGACACTCATCCAAGTCATGAAGAATCTCAACATCATTGAGAAAAACATGTGCTCCATACCAATCAGACATATCCGGATGTAGGGGAATGCATAAGAAGTCAGCAATACCTAAACCAATAGTTGCATAAGCACCAGTTTCTCCATGGAGACCCGTATCAGTGTCTATAAACACTTTCCAAATTCCAGCAGCATTCTGGAATGAACTGTATCCAGTAGCCCAGTGCAAAAATGGTTAAATAAATGTCATTCTGCTCAAACAAGGATATTAAATCTAACAAGAAGACATTTTTAGAACTGAACTCACTCGAGTAGGACTACCATGGTATCTTGGCGCTGAGTATCAGAAAAAGCAATGGAATGCTCAAGGTCAATACCGCTAGGGCATAGGTACATGTTAGTTGGCACTCTGGAATTAACTTGGTCCAATGGGATAGCGATTTATTCAATGTCTATGCTTTTCATGGCCTTGGCCTTCTCCAGTGGACTATTCTCAGTAGCTTCCTGTGTTTAATACCAACAACCCCATAGATAAACCTTAAATAAATCCTAAAACCCTCCACCTATGCGAAAAACAAGAATAAAACATCCAGATTGTCCATTTTTTTTAAATTGTCCAAATTAAGCTGGAAGCTGGATATTTTGTTGTCCTCTGATCGTAATTTCTGAATCCCACAGGAGTTTCCTCGATGAGTGGAAGATTTTGGGTGATCTCTGTTTCCTTGGGGCTAGGGTCAGCAATTGGATACCCTACCACCATCCTCGTGATTCCTGAATGAAAAAGATCACAAGCCCATGCTTATGGCCCTGTTACTCTCCTCTCTTGCCCATGAAAACCCAGCTATATTCTCCTCTCCAAGACCCCTCGACCCAGCTTCGACCCAGCTTGTTGCGTTTGACTGCCAAATAAATGTGGGCTTATCCAAATAAAAAAACTTAATATTACCTTCTCGTGGATATAGTGACGAAAGTCGGGGCTTCAAATTGTAAAAATGCATAATTTACCCTTCATTTTTCCACGAAAGTAAAAAAACGTGGAAAACTAACGTGGAAAAATCTGCCCATATTTCCTTCTCATGGATATAGCGACGAAATTCGGGGCTTCCTTAAAAAAAAATGTAAAAATGCATAATTTACCCTTGATTTTTCCACGGAAGTAAAAAAACGTGGAAAACTAACATGGAAAAATCCGCCCATATGTACTAGTGAAGGCAGGCGTGACAAGGCATTCAGGCTTTGGAGGGTCGGAAGTCGACAGAGGCAGAACTGAGGTAGACCATTGAAGAACAAATTGTGATGGAGGCCAACAAAATGCAGAAGCTAGAACGAGAGGCACATCAGTGGGTTCAATAGGCCCTTCCCAACTTAGAGAAAGTCAACATCATCTGTCCACAGATGAAACGACACATCAATGCTGCAGAAGAGCAAAACCAACTGTTGGGTCCCAACATGGAGAATATAGCAGAAATGCCCATGTCCGAAAAGATGTCGATCCTATCAAATCTCACTACTTTAACAATCGATATCCAGTAGGCATTGCAGATTTGGACCGACTTTCAGCATCATCTTGCCATCACAGCTCTAGCTATCGTCGAAGTCTGCGTCCAGAGGAGACCGACCATCCGTCTGCACAGTCCATAGCAAGAGAAAGTCTGATTACCTTATAGTAACCTCCCTGTTTCTTCGAGATGAAGAAACATTTTTTTCGTGGGGGAGATGTAGAAGGAGCAAGTCGATGAAGTCGACTTGAACGAAGACTGACTTAGTCGATCAGCCGACTAAGTCAATGGGCCGACCTAGTCGATCAGCCGACTAAGTCAATCGGCTGACTAAACTAAAAGATTAGTCGACTTAACTAACAGTCGTGTCGGTTCACCGAACCGACAGGTAGTTATTTTTTTAATTGTTTGTAACTTGTATATATTAGGCTGTTGAGCCAAGAAAGAACTCAGTTCAGTTCTGTGCCTTGTATGAACTCATTACATTAATATAATCTGTTTTCCTATTTGTTCCTGTCTCTTGTCTCTTATTTATGTTTATGTTTTAGTATGTATTATTGGTAACCTTATGTGATCTATGAGATTACAACAATCCTTCCCACCACTTGTTCAGCCACCATAAATCTATCTAGCCTCTTAGCAACTCGGCCATCGCCACACCTATTGTTTCTCCAAGTGGGATTGGGTTTGATAGGCTAAATATCTAACCAGTTCCTCTCAATTAGATTTTGAGTGAAAAAATTTGTCAGCAGATTAGCATGGGCATGAGGCCCCCAAACTTCAGCTTTCCCCAAAGAAAATTTAAATCCCCCCTAGGATAACCAACTCTCCCCTAAGGAGAGGATTGTTAAATAGGCCTTCCCAGAAATGAATCTTATTTAAATATAGACCATAAATATTAAAGACAGTAAAGGAGGTCTGAATATCCAGTGCCTAAAAGTTCAGACTCAACACTGATTCCATACCCCACAAATTAAGGTTTTGATAGTTCGTTCATTCCATCCAAAATTCATGCTCCTAGAACAACCTCTTACATCCAAAGTCGTAAATGCCCAACCAGGAAACCAACTTTCCAATCTTGTTTTCACCACATCTCCTACACCTAAAGTTTCTTGTAGCATCAAAATGTCAGGGTGCTCCAAACCCACCACCTATTTGAGTGCTGATCTTTTACAGGGACCAGCTAGACCCCAGATGTTGAAGGACATAATTTTAATCTACGACCCTTCTTCTGGGCATGCACCGCTCTAAGTGCCCTCTCAATAGATTGTTTTTTTCCTTCCATTAGATCCTATTTGGCCTTGGATTGAGCCTTAGGAATAAAGGATTTTCTCCCTCTCCCCTTAGTGACTAGGTTGGTATTATGACCTAAGCCCCCAGAAGACACCTTGGAATAGGACCCAAGGAAATATCCTGAGTCAGATGAGTCAGGGTGGGAAGAAGGAGACATGACCTCTCCAATGGGGGAAACAGGTTCAATAGGAAAGGAAAAAATCGTCGAAATGGTGTCATGAAGGGTCTGAGAGGGAAAGGGTAGAGGCATGGCCTCGCCCGAGGGAGTAGCAGTTAAAAAAGGTAGGGGGTGCTCCTCCAAAGTAGTGGTAGAGAAAGTCTTAGGAGACTTACCAGGCCGGGAAGAGATGTTCAGATTTTTTAGGCCCTCCACCCAATCCAAACTAGACAAAGTAACATTATTTGTAAACAAATTTAAGGAAGGGGACAGAGAAAAGGAGGATTTACTTAGAAGGGGAGTCCCTTCGTGAGCACAATATCAGACATTTTATCGAATTCCACCACCAACTAGGGTTCATATGTCTCGTCTTCGTTGCTTCTCTCCCCCATCACACCCTGTGGAACTGGACCCAAAGTCAGTGAGTGTTAGGATGAAGATGGTCCCGAGGAAACTTTAGCCCCACCCATTTTCCTAGTTCTCGACTGATGTCGACGCCCATTGAAATTTTGGAAAGCCATTTTGCATTCTATGGTTGTATGCCCGTATTTATGGCACCGCTTACAGCGAAACGGGACATTTTTGTAATTCAGGGACTGTTTGATAACAAAAGCCCCCCATCGAAGGTTCAAATCTGTCGCAAGACCTTCCCTCATATTTAAACTGACCAAGCTTCTTGCTACCTTCTGCTGCATCATCTCCATCAAGGAAATATCGGCTTCCAAAAAATTCCCCAATATGTTCCCAATGTTTCTGAAGTGTTCTTCTGTCCAATAATGAAGTGGGATCCCAGGCAGTTGCACCCTGAGTGACACAAAATCCACCCATTCCCTGCTAGCATCAAACAAAGGGTGTTAGGGTTTGAGGATCAATGGGTATGATCCAAATACTACTTGCAAGAAAGGACATGCTGGAGGTGTTCCGCCTTGGCAAAATTGCAAGAAAACCATCCCTTAGTGAGGGCCACTACTGCAGGAACCGCTCCAAGGGTTTCTAACCAATTTTCCTTCACTCACTCAGCCACTGTTTGCCGTGCGAAAGTACACCTTAAGGCCCAACAAACCAATTTTCGATCGACCATTTGAGAAACTTGGTGCCACCCGATATCCTCCCCTAGGGTATAGTTGTATTCGACCTTCTTCCTTATCCAATTTTTGCAATTATTCTTACGTCCACCACAACTGCCAAACCTATCCTCCGCCTCAGTTCTTGTACCTGAGATGGCTAACCCATCACCACCAGTGTTAGGAAAACCCCTCTATTCACACATACCTAAGAACCACACGAGGGATCCAAGTTCCTCCCTCTGAGACCCATCACCTAGGTCTACTAGGGTGTTTGGAATCGTTGAGCCTTGGCCCTTGCCCCGTTCTTCCACCTCCCTGTCAACAAACTATTGTGGCTCTTTGACCCTATCCCTTGACAATAATGGAGTAAAAACCTCATATTCCCTGCCACGGTTGATAGTACAATTCTTCGTCCACGATCCTTGGACAATCCCTGCACTAAAATGTGCCGCAAGAATCTCAAAAGCCCCAAGATAAACTAACAAAAAATTTGAAGGTGAAAAAACCTCTGGATGAGCCACCTCTTCGCACCTTGCAGCACAAGGAAGAGGGGGATCCTCCACCTCAACAAACCCACATCCACTTGTTAGTGCCCAAATGTCTTCATCGCACAACTGATCACTAGAATAGTCGAGCAGATCCACGCCCACCATCCTGTCAGGGTAAAAATGGAATGGTAAAACCTAGAGAACTTACCAGAGGTAAAAACACCCACTCTAGCAGGTAACCGACACATAAAACCCTGATGGTTCTGCCAGGACCACACTCACATCAGAGTTTTGACCCCTTCTGTCAGCAAGCCATACAACCATGCCGTAGTACCGAAACCCTAACCTCTGTTCGCCATGAAACCCTGCGCTCCATTCACCCCTCACTTTTTCTGACCTCAATGACTTCTATACACAGAGAGCCCACAATTCCAATAGTAATTGCATCAATAGTCAAAGTATGGTTTAATAATAATTCAAGTATTGTTTTACACCAATGTTTTGTTATAGTAGTATTTGAATTCATATCAAAGTACTCTAAAATTTCCAAAATGAAATATTTTGAGCAACCTAGAATTTATGTTTCACATGCAATGTTTCAATCATGGTTTATTTATGCATTAACATTTATCCATTTAATTGAATAATCAAATTTGTACAAGTAGAATACCTAGATAATGTAGAGTTGTAGGTAGTTCATGTATCTCCCGTGGCTCCTTTTTACCAAGACTTGGTGACCAAACTGATAGAACCACCCTGCCGACCAGTTCTTATCATGTTGCCCCTAGGAAAAAATGGGTTTCCTAGCCCCCGATCCCACAAATCGATAATCCTAAGAGAATATTTCCTTATTATTATTCCCATAGATCAATACTTCATTCACCCCCTCCTCAATATTTGACTTTTCAACCTCCTCAATCTATGAACTTTCCACCCCCTCCAAAATTTGAGTTATCCCCCTCCTCGACATCCCTCATTTTCAAAATCCTGCTAACCCCCCTAATCTCCTTCCAAGGAAGAAACCCAAATATAATCCTCCTTCTTCTTCCCTGATACCTTGCCTTAATACCCATTTTCCTCCTCCTTCCTTCATTCCTACTCCACCGCCTCTCCTCCAATGTTTCGGGATCATAAATCATAAATACTCTTAAACTATTAAAGATATTTAATAATGATTCAATGTGGTTATCAGATTCATGGTTGTATTGAGAAGTTAAATACTTTAATGCTTAATCAAGTTGGTACTCCTTGAGTTGACATTATGTTTATTTATTCGTAGAATTATTATTAATTGCATGTTAACGAAGATTTTCTTTTAATGGTAATTAAGTGCACCGCTTCAATATTTAATGTAGTATATAACATAATAATTATATCTAATTCCATGGAGAGGATGTTTGTGTTCTCGTTACTCAATCTATTCTGAGTCAATCATCATGTTTTAGTTTTCTAAATAAAGATTAAATAATTATTAAAGTGGATGATATAATAATATTAATGACACTATTATATTTGGTTAAACCTTTAATAACAATGATAATAATATATAAAACAGTTTGGACAATTAGATAATTATTTTAATCATATTCAATACATATTAGGTGTATCTCACAATAGTTATAACAATATTAATATTATTATTAAATTAATAATAATCAATAAAAACAAGTAATAATAATAATTATTATTACTATTAATGGTGAATAATAATAATATCATTTATTTATTTAATCGATAAGTAAATTAGTATGAACATAGTATCTTTATATTAATAAATAAGGTACCTTTAATGGGTTAATTAATCATGCTTAACATTTAGACACACAGGAGGTTCGCGCTCTTGAGGAAGAGCGTCCTTAGGGTTTGCTTCAGGGCACAGCTTTGCAGCCGCCATGGCTTCCCCAGGGGGAGGGGAGGCCCCTCCCTCCTCACCGATCTCGGCTGAAGAAGCCTTTCGAAGGCTCATTGGGTCATTCGGGAAGAAATCGGTGGCCCCTTCCATTCCAAAATTCATTAAGAAGCTAGACGAAATTCCTGAAATAGTTTTACCAGCAGAGCAGCCCCTCAAAATTGCTCTAGCATTGGCAGAACAAGGATCGGTAGGCCAGTTCATGGGTCTATGGTCATCGACCAAAACCACCGATGATTGGATCCAAAGAAACTGGAGGCCCCTTCTAAAACATAGTGTGACCTGCTACCCTGTAGGAAGGGGCTTCTATATTTTCGAATTCATCTCCAAAGAAGATTGTGATCTCATCTTCAGAAGCGAACCGTACTTTATGGGCTCTCAAGGATTGTATCTCAATCGCTGGTCCCCGGACTTTGATCCAACCATTGATTTTCCAAAATAGGTACCAGTCTAGGTGCACCTCCCGAATCTACCTATTCACTGCTGGAATGCTCAATCGCTTGAAAGGATTGGCAATAAACTTGGCTGATACATTGAAAAAGTAGAACCAAAGGGGTAGTACACCTATTCTAGGGTTTGCATTGATATTGACTTAGAGGCTGGACTACCAGAAGCAATCAAACTCTCCGTTGGAACTTGGCACCACTTCCAAAAATTGGACTATGAGCAATTGCCTTTCAAATGCAGGCTCTGTCATGAACATGGACACTTCCAAAGAAACTGTCCCAAAGATCAGCGATCAGAGGAATCTGAAGGATGGAAAATAGTCAAGAAAAGTAAAACAGCTCCAAAAGTTCAAGAAAAACGAGCAACGAACAACAGGCAGAAGCAAGATCCAAACGTAGCTCACAAAGCAAACTCCTCAGCTGCAAAGAATACAGTAGAATATCTGAACAAGGAAGCTAATCTACAAATGGCAAGCCCCTCTCACACCCCAGTAGTAGAAGTAATAGAACTGGACAATAACCAAGCCCCTGAGGTGGTATATCCTTTGGAACCTGGAGAAATCCCCAATTGAGAAAGTGAGAAAGCTCCGCTACCAAATCTTGAAACAGAACCTCCTCTCTCTGCAGACGCAAAAGAAACTCCAACTTATGATACGGATCCAGCAAAATATAAAGATCTGGATGAAGACCCGTCTAATCTGGACTTTGATCTGGGTGGGTACTCTGATGAAGGTGCCACTGAATCTAGCAGTTCGCATGCAACACCATTCCATTCCACCAGAGGCAGCAATTCAAAGAAAAAACATAGGGAAGAGAAATCCCTACGAGCTATAACCAAGGGAACTCAAAAAAATTTGACTACTATAATGAGTACCAGATCAAAGCAAGGCCAGGCCTCCAAAGGGGCCTCCCCCCCCAAGAAGGTTCAGAATGCGTTACATCTCCTGGAACTGCAGAGGTTTAGGCTCCAAATCAAAAGAAGAAGCATTGAAAAACATCATCAGAATAAATAAGCCTGACATCCTTCTGGTTCAGGAGACGAAAATGGAGGATACTATCCTCTACCAAGCTAGAAATACCTTCTGGAAAAAAGGAAAAGGGAATGGGATAAGCTCAAGGGGAGCATCAGGAGGATTAGCCACCTTCTGGGACACATCCAAATTTGAGCTGATCAATGAAGAATGTAGCATGCATTGGCTCTACACCAATCTCCGCCATATTGATTCCTGCCTTCAAGTAAGTCTCTTTAACTTATATGTTCCTAATCTTCTTTATGAAAAGCAAAATTGCTGGGAATCTCTGGAATCCTTCCTTAATCTGCACAACCCTAGAAACATAATCTTAGTTGGGGACCTAAATATTACGTTGGATGCTGATGAAAAGAAAGGAGGCTCCCCAATCAGAGATCAAGCTAGAGAATGGGTGGAGGACATGATTCTTGGTTAGGACCTTCTTGACATAAATCCCTCGGTACAGAAATTTACTTGGACAAATAAAAGGCTGGGTCCGGGCCACATTACGGCCCGCCTTGACAGATTCCTTATTCACTCTGACTTCCTTTCCATAGGGCTGATGGCCTCATCCAAAATCCTCCCCAACTGTACCTCTGATCATAAACCCATCCTCTTGGAACTCTCTTCTGAACCTAACCTGGGCCCAATCCCCTTCAGATTCAGCCCTCTATGGATCCTCCAAGAATATTTTCAGCAAATAGTCACCGATTCCTGGACCACCCCGCTCCCTGGCTCCCCTTCTTTATCTTGGGAGAAGAAACTAAAAAGGCTCAAAAAGGACATTAAAGAATGGGCCAAGCGCCTGAAATCTCCCACTTTAAGCAGAATTGAGACCCAAAAATATCTTGAAAATCACCAGCATTTAATGGAAACCATTCCAATCACGAACATCATTCAATCTAAAGAAACTGAGCTCCAAAAATCCTTCTTTCAAGCTTGCAGAGTAGAAGAGGAATACTGGCGACAAAAATCTAGAAGCATGTGTCTCGAAAGTGGTGACAAAAATACCACCTACTTTCACAAGCAAGCAGAGGCCTGGAAAAACTACAAAGCTGTGTCTGAAATCTACTACCAAGGGACACTGGTAAAAGATTTTGAAGATATCAAAAAAGCAGCCTTCACCACCTTTAAAGACCTCTTCTCTGCCTCAGATGATGAGCCCCTAAATCCTTCAAGCCATCCCTTTGAGCTGATCCCCCATCTTGTCCAAGATGTTGATAATCTCAGGTTAACAGCTCCGATCTCTATGAAGGAACTCAAGATTGCCCTTTTTCGTATGAAACCAGACAATGCCCCAGGTCCAGATGGGTTCACTTCCAGATTCTTTACCACTTGCTGGGACATGATCAAGCTAGACCTTCTCAGAATGGTTAGATTTACCCAATCATCAAATAAACTGGGAGGGAGTAAAAACTCTGCTTTCCTAACTTTGATCCCCAAAGAAAAAGGAGCAGCCCACTTCTCTAGATTCATACCAATCTCGCTGTGTAACCTAAGCTACAAAATTGTGACCAAAATTATTGCAAACAGGCTCAAAAAAATCCTCCCCAAAGTTATCCTAGAAAACCAAGGGGGATTCATCAAAGGCCGAAAGATTCAGGATAATATTCTGCTGGTTCAAGAAGCCATTCACTCAAATACCCAAAATAAGGAGGAAGGAATGGTCATAAAACTTGACCTTGCCAATGCCTTTGACAGGGTTAGACATGATTTCCTTTTCCTTGTAATGAAGAAACTAGGCTTCTCCCCCTCCTTTGTGCACTGGGTCCAAGGTTGCATAAGCTCGCCCTGGATTGCCCCGCTGGTCAATGGCCGACCCACTGACTTCTTCCAAGCTTCTAGAGGTTTAATACAAGGTTGTCCTCTATCTCCTCTTCTCTATGCAATATAGGCCTCTATGCTAAGTTTCCAACTAAACCATAGTCAGCAAAGAAGCTTGCTACCTGGTATCCGAATGGCTGAAAAAGTAAAAGAAATAAATCATGCTCAATTCATGGATGACACATTGTTGCTGGGAGGAGCCATTCTCCACACAACAAGACATTTCAAGAAAGAATTGGAAACCTACAAGCAAATTTCAGGTAGCAAGATTAACTTCCAGAAGAGCAAAATATATGGCTGGAATTGCTCAGTTCGAGATCTTGGAGATATAGCAAGAGTTCTAGGAATGGAAGCGGTTCACGAATGGGGTTCCTTCACCTACCTAGGGGTGCCTATCTCTAAAGGTGGCCCAAAATAATCCCATCGGTCCCCCATTATTGACAAGTTCAAAAACCGAATTCAAAATTGGGGCTCCAATTCGTTAAACCTGGCTGGGAAAGTTGTGCTTCTAAAATCAGTGCTGATGAGTATTCCAATATATCAAAACTCCATTCTGCTATATCCTTCCTCTGTTATCGGAAACCTTGAAAAGATGAAAAGAAAATTTCTTTGGGAAGGAGGAAAACGAAACTTACACAGACCCCATCTGGTCAGCTGGGACAAAATTCAAAAGCCCCTCAAGGAAGAGGGCCTGCAGATCAAAAATCTTGCCAAACAAAACTTAGCAATGAGAGCAAAAATTCTTTGGAATCTTGTCTCTGGACGGGAAAGTTGGAGCAAGAAAGTGCTGAGTAAAAATTACTACCCGAGATCAATATTAAGATGCTTAGATAAGCCGACTCTCCGTAAAAAAGGATCTCCAATCTACAAACTCTGTCTCAAAGTCTCATAGCACTTATAGCCTATGCTCTTCTGGATCCTAGGGAATGGTAAACAAATCAAGCTGTGGGAGGAATCCATCATGGGAGAACAACCTTTGGGGCACCTCCCAGGAATAAGAAATTTAAAAATCTGGATGAAGGAAAACATCCTGGAGACTCTTTGGGATATATCCAGTTGGGAGGATGAAGGGGACTGTGGGTGGAAGGACTGGAATTTAGGTAATATCCCCATTGGGATTAAAGAGGAAGTGGATCTCCTGTTGCATCTTCTGCAAGGGAAAGCACTGATGACAGAGTGATCTAAAGACAAAAGAGGTTGGGGTCAGCTTTCAGGATCCTACACTACTGCAGAAGGGTACAGGACCTTTCAAGCCATTCAATATGCAGCCCCTGATCCGGTGAAATGGAATTTCATTTGGTCTCATCCCTTTGTCCCCAAGATAGACCACTTTTCCTGGACTGTAGCTCACAATAGCATCCTCACAGGTGACCATCTTAAAAGGAGAGGGTTGGAAGGCCCCTCCAGATGCCCTCTCTGTCTCGCTGAGGAGGAAACCATAAACCACCTGCTATTAACTTTCCCCTTTGCAAAGGAAGTCTGGGATATCGTCCTCAATCTAAGTCCCAAAACAGTTACTCTCCCTGGAAGTGTCACCAATCTGTTCTCTGATTGGGCCAAACTCTCCCCCTTCGACCTTCATAAAAAAGCTCTCCTCAAATCCATCTAGTTCTGGACCCCCAAAGTCATCTGCTGGAAAATATGGCTTGAACGAAACAGGAAAATCTTTAGAGATGAAGAAAGACCCAACCCCAAGGTGGCATCCATTTGCAAAGCTCTTCTGGCTGAAGTGATTGACTCCAAAAGAACTCTCAAGAATTCAAGAGATCTAAGCCACAATGAACTTAGCTGGATGTCTCACTTCCCTTCAAAAGCAACAACATGCTCCAATACCAATGATCAAACAGAGAAATGGGAAATCCGTCTGGATGAGCAAGCATTCCTCAAGTGGCACTCCTCTCTAAACGAAAGCTGTCTCTTCTTTGATGGGGCCTCTAAAGGAAATCCGGGGTAGGCAGGAGGGGGGGGGGTCCTCTTCTTGGCTGGAAACTCAATTGTGACATCATATGCATGAGGCCTAGGTATGGAAACAAACAACAAAGCCAAAGCCTTGGTGCTTTGGAAAGGACTAAAGCAGGCCCAGGAAAATAACATCGACGAAATCTCAGTTTTTGGATACTCGAGAATCATCATTCAAGCGATGATCCTTAAGAAATTTCCATCTCATCTCCATATCTCAAGGATCCCCCACAAAATCTCACTGATAGCTTCCAAATTTCAAAAGATCAGTTACTATCATGTTCTAATGGGACTCAATGGTCTAGCTGATGCTGAAGCAAATAAAGCGGTTCTCCTGGGCAGGAGCATTATTAGTGTGGATGGCAGAGAAACCAAATGTAACCTCCCCTAAATCTGATCCAAAATATCTGATGAATATTGGTTGGTCGCAGGCAAGGACCAATCAGTATATTACTATTTCCAACCCTGAAAACATGGTACACAAGAATCCAAGGAGCTATGAAATAGTATACTAGGAAATTACGAGGCCCCATATCTACTACACACTCAATCGGAATGAGGCTGTGAATTCTCGAGGCCCCAACTCTGCCACGTCTCATAATTCAAAGTCACAGCAAAATCCAAAAGAGTTTTCTGAAACAGGATTAGAGCATTGGAGGCCGCTTTCACAAAGATCGTGGTGAAGCCTATCATCAAATAATTCCACTTTCTCTCTGCTCTGTCCCTCATTTTTGCTCCTCTGGATCTGCTGGGATTCGTAGGACTTCTGCTGTAATACTGGTATTATTAGATATGCTTTCGATTCCTGGAATCACTGGATATCAGCCAGCTCCATGAATTTTGTCTATCCAGGATTCTCTCCTTATGTATTGAAGCACCCGGTAGATTTTTTACCGGATACTAATTAATCTTCCCCTTGTTTTGGTAAAAAAAAAACATTTAGACACAACAATTATTTATTGTTAATGTTCTTTCTATGAAACCTCACATTCACGATACTTTCAATTGATGACACTTGCATTAATCGTTTATTACGTTGTTTACATAAAATAAATAACTCACTTGTTTTACACATTAACAACTTAGCCATTCATTACCTAAGTTGATTAATACATTCTTAACTAAGTTATCTATGATATTTATACCATTATTCAAGCGTGACAAGTTTCTTATACATCGATACTATCATACATGTACGAGTGCATGCATGGTCAACGTATGCATAGATATAATATGCACTATACAAAAACATCATCATGCCTATGCATACCTTCTAACTTATAATAGTAATCCCTCATGTAGAAAGAGTAAGCATATTGTATAATTAGTTTAACATTGTCGGTTTTTTAACAATTAATCCCTTTTTTATGATTTCATATTCGTATCTTTGTGTACTTATTAACTTATCTAATCAAAACAAATATGGGTACCAACTACTACTAACTCGGTATCAATGAATACCCAAACCTCAATAGTACTAACTAACACATCCTCCCATCCTAACCTACGTACATATCCTCCCTATCCTTCCTCTGCTAGTATAGAAGTGGATGTCGGCTTCACCAAATTGACCACATAAGGACCTGAGAGTAATAGCATCTGCTGAACAACAGACCTATTTTCTCCTAGCAGGGATACGACCATCGTCATAACAAAATGTTTGGGAGTGCCTCTCAACACGACCCTCCCATGACCTCGGGTATCTTAGAAACATAAGGTGGAACATACATCCATCCCTCTCAATATCCTAGGTCTATACCCTATCAAAACCATAATGTGTTTCTATCGGGATTATTGGAATGTGCCATCATATCATCAATTTGGTAAATAATGATTTTGTGAAATAGGTACTACATCACACTTCATATTAATTATCTGACTATTACATAGCCCCTGTGTCCTGTGGATTAGTACTTTGCAAACATACATTTCTAACAATATCTCCATTCAATCATCATCTAGTCCATATTATAACCATAATTTCCTTTCATCACATAAAATAATTAAATCGATCATATCGTGGGTTGGTATCCATGTACCACATCATATATATCACATTTCATTAAGGAAAACCAATAAACATACACTATCATTAAGAAAGAAAGGAACATAGCCCCTGTGTCCTGAGGATTAGTACTTTGCAAACATACATTTCTAACAATATCTCCATTCAATCATCAATTAGTCCATATTATAACCATAATTTCCTTTCATCACATAAAATCATTAAATCGATCACATCGTGGGTTGGTGTCCATGTACCACATCATATATATCAAATTTCATAAAGGACAACCAATAAACATACACTGTCGTTAAGAAAGAAAGGAATATCATGATAACTACAAAATAGTAATCACGTAAAGACAATTATAACATCATAATCATAGTATAAACATAAGCATAGTAACATCACAAACATAGTAGCAACATATAATTATGTCTCCCATGCTAAAAACATAGTTTAATTAGTTTAGTTGAGTCTAACAGATAATAAGAAAATACAGTGCAATATGTTTCACTGATAAATGCGCTTAGTCAAAATATGGGGTGTTACAAAATGTAAGAGTAGATTTAGATACCCATTTGAGAGATAAGCATGCACACATAATTTTGTGATATTTCAAGTTATTTTGGCCCTTAGTTAAGGCTGGTCAAACCAAGATCTAAGAAATTCACTTTTCTTGAGTTTCTCGAAATTGAAATTTGAAACTGTATTTAGGTACCCATTTGAGAGATAAGCCTACATGTAGGTTTTTTGGGTATTGCAAGCCATTTTGGACCTTGGTCAAACATGGTCAAACCAAGTCCCAAAACGTTTCATTTTTCCAATTTCTTAAAATTCAAATTTTAAAGTAGATTTAGATAACCATTAGAGAGATAAGCATTGACAACTATTTTTATGATATTTGGAGCTATTTTGGCCCTCGTTCAAGGTTAGTCAAACCAAGGTATAAAAGATGCACTTTTGCCAACTTTCTCGGAATTGAAATTTTAAACTGAATTTAGGTACCCATTTGAGAGATAATGCTGTAGATTTTTTGGAGATTGCGAGCCATTTTGGACATCGGTCAAACTTGGTCATTCCAAGGCCTAAAATGTTGCATTTTTTCCAATTTCTCAAAATTCAAATTATAAAGTATATTTAGAGACCCATTTTATAGATAAGCATGGACACCTATTTTTATGATATTTAATTTTGGCCCTCGTTCAAGTTTGGTCAAGCCAAGGTTGAAAAGATGCACTTTTGTCGATTTTATCGGAATTGAAACTTGAAAGTGGATTTAGGTACCCATTTGACAAATAAGAGTGCAAGTAGATTTTTGGGGGATTTTCGAGCTATTTTGGACCTTAGCCAAACTTGGTCAAACAAAGGCCTAAAAAGTTTCACTATTTCCAATTTTATCAGAATTAAATTTTTAGAGTACATATAGATACCCACTAGAGTGATAAGCATGCATGCCTATTCTTACAATATTTTAAGCTATTTTAGTTTGTAAACAGTGTTGGTCAAATTGAGGGTAAAAAGGAGCATGTTGGTCATAGATAAAGCTTGGTCAAACAAGGCCCACAAGGTTGCACCCTTTCCCAGTTTCTCAAAATTAAAATTTGTAAATATGTTTAGATACCCATTTGAGAAATAAGTGTGCATGTAGATTTGTGTAGGATTCTCAGTTTTTTTTCCCATCGTCAAGATTGCTCTAACCAAGGCTTTAAAAGTTTCACTTAACTCTTTCTTGTGATTGATATTTGAAATTAAAATTAGGAATACATTTAAAAGATAAATGTGCATGTGCATTTTTGCATGATTTCGAGCTATTTCTTACTAAAAGTCAAGGTTGGCCAGCCAAGGTCTAAAAGATGATTTTTGTCGTCTTTCTCAAAATTGATATTTGAAAATGGATTTAGGTACCCATTTGAGAGACAATCATGTGCACTAATTTTTAGGGGATTCTAAGCTAGTATGAACCTCCTTTAAGCTTGGTCAATCTAAGGACTAGAAAGTTGCCCTTTTCCAAATTTCTTAGAATTGAAATTTAAAATTATATTTAGATACCCATTTAGGAGACAAGTGTGTAGGAATATATTTTGCGAGATTTGAATCTATTTTCGGCCTCGAACAAGGTTGGTCAAACCAAGGTAAAAGAGATATAGTTTTTCTAGCTTTTTTGAAGTTGAAATTTGAAAGTGGATTTATGTACCCATTTGAGAGATAAGTGTGCATGTTGATTTTTTGGGGATTCCTAGCTATTTTGCACCTCAGTAAAACTTGGTCAAACAAAGGCCTAAAAAGTTGCACTTTTTTCCAATTTTTTAGAAGTCAAATTTGAAAGTAGATTTAGATAACCATTTGAGAGATGTGTATGCACGCCTATTTTTTTCAAATTTCATGATATTTTGGTCATTAATTAAGGTTGGTCAAACAAAGGTCTAAGAGATGCACTTTTTTTTACTTTCTCAAAATTAAAATTTCAAAGTGAATTTAGGCACCCATTTGAGAGAGAAGAATGCAAGCAGATATTTGGGGGACTCCAAGCTATTTTGGACCTTAGTTAAACTTGGTGAAACCTTAGTTAAACTTGGTGAAACCAAGGCCTAAAAGTTTGCACTTTTTTCAAATTTTTAGAATTCAAATTTAAAAGTAGATTTAGACACCCATTTGAGAGATAAACGTGCAAAAATATTTTTGCGATATTTCTAGTTATTTTATCCCTCAGTTAACATTCGTCAGACCAAGGTCTACAAGATGCGCTTTTCTTGAATTTCTTGAAATTGAAATTTGAAAGTGGAATTAGGTACCCATTTGAGAGATAAGCCCACGTGTAAATTATTTGTGGATTGTGAGCTATTTGGACCTCATCAAAACTTGGTCAAACGAAGGCCTAAAACGTTGCATTTTTCCTAATTCTTAAGATTCCCATTTTAAAGTAGATTTAGATACCCATTCAATAGGTAAGAATGGGAAACTATTTTTTTCAGATTTGGAGCTATTTGGGTCCTCATTCAAGTTTGCTCAAACCAAGCTTTGGAGTTGAAATTTAAAGCATATTTAGGTAACCATTTGAGAGATATGTTTCACTTTTCCCAATTTTTCATAATTAAAACTTAAAAGTAGATATAAATACCTTATAGAGAGATAAGAACATACACTTATTCTTGCTAGATTTCGAGTTATTTTGGTTTGTAGTCAATGTTGGTCAAACCTAGGCCAAAAAAGTTAGATGTTTCCCACTTTCTCAGAATTGAAATTTAATGTTGATTCTGGTACATATTTGAGAGATAAGCTGCACATACATTTTTGTTGGTTTACAAGCTACTCTTCACCTCAATCAAACTTTGTGAAACCAAAGCCTAAAATGTTGCACTTTTTCGCAATTTCTTAGAATTCCAATTTAAATGTAGAATTAGACATGCATTTGAGAGATAAGTGTGTTTGTTTATTTTTCTGAGATTTGAGTTATTTTGGCCCTTAGTAAAGGTTGGTCAAACCAATCCCTGAAAAATTCGCATGTTTCCCACTTTCTCAAAATTGAAATTTGAAAGTGGATTTATATACCCATTTGAGAGACAAGCATACACACCTTTTTTAGGAAATTTCGAGTTATTTTGGTTGTTATTCAAGGTTGTTCAAGCAAAGGTATAAGAGATGTTATTTTCTTGCTTTCTCGTATTCAGAAATTTGAAATTGAATTTAGGTTTCGATTTCTGAGATAACCATGCATACAAACTTCTAGGGGATTTTGAGTTATTTTCGACCTTTGTCAAACTTGGTCAAACCAAGGCCTAAAAGGTTGCACAATTATTTCCAAATTCTTAGAAATTAAATGTAAAAGTAGATTTAGATACCTATTTGAGAGATAAACATGCACAAATTTGTTTGCGAGATTTCGAGTTATTTCGGCCCTTATTTAAGGTTGGCAAACCAAGGTCTAAGAAATGTACTTTTCTTGACTTTCTCGAAATTGAAATTTCAAACTGTATTTAGGTACCCATTTGAGAGATAAGACTACATGTAGGTTTCTTGGGGATTGCAATCCATTTTGGACCTTGGACAAACTTGGTCAAACCAAGGCCTAAAACGTTGCATTTTTCCAATTTCTCAAAATTCAAATTTTAAAGTAGATTTAGATACCCATTTGAGATATAAGCATGGATACATATTTTTATGAGATTTGGAGCTATTTTGGCCCTCGTTCAAGGTTGGTCAAACCAAGGTTGAAAAGATGTGATTTTATCAACTTTCTCGGAATTGAAATTTGAAACTATATTTAGGTACCCATTTGAGAGATAAGCATACAAGTAGATTTTGTGGTATTGCCTGCCATTTCGGACCTTGGTCA
This sequence comes from Pseudotsuga menziesii, assembly GCA_001517045.1. Taxonomy (NCBI): domain Eukaryota; kingdom Viridiplantae; phylum Streptophyta; class Pinopsida; order Pinales; family Pinaceae; genus Pseudotsuga; species Pseudotsuga menziesii. The sequence goes on along the minus strand of LPNX011106979.1, from coordinate 670,138 downwards.
AACTTGGTCAAGCAAAGGCCTAAAACCTTTCATTTTTTCCAATTTATAAAAATTCAAATTCTAAAGTAGATGTAGATACCCATTTGAGAGATAAGCATGGACACCTGTTTTTATGATATTTGGAGCTATTCTGGACCTCGTGCAAGGTTGGTCAAACCAAGGTTGAAAAGATGCACATTTGTTGACTTTCTCGGAATTGAAATTTGAAAGTGGATTTAGGTACCCATTTAACAGATAAGGGTGCAAGTATATTTTTGGGGGATTTTCGAGCTATTTTGGACTTTAACCAAAGTTGGTCAAACAAACGCCTAAAAAGTTTCACGTTTTTCAATTTGTCAGAATTAAAATTTTAGAAAAGATATAGATACCCAATAGAGTGATAAGCATGCATGTGTATTCTTATAAGATTTCAAGTTATTTTAGTTTGTAGTCAATGTTGGTCAAATCAAGGCCAATAAAGGTGCATGTTGGTTATATATCAAGGTTGGTCAAACCAAGGCCCATAAAGTTGCACCCTTTCCCAGTTTCTCAAAATTAGAATTTGTAAATACGTTTAGATACCCATTTGAGAGATAAGTGTGCATGCATATTTGTGCAGAATTCTGAGTTATTTTTTCCCATCGTCAAGCTTGGTCTAACGAATGCTTTAAAATTTACACTTAACACTTTCTTCTTATTGATATTTGAAATTAAATTTAGGAAGACATGTAAAAGATAAATACGCATGCACATTTTTCACCTGATTTCGGGCTATTTCTAACTAAAAGTCAAGGTTGGCCAAACCAATGTCCCATAGATGGATTTTTGTCGACTTACACAAAATTGATATTCGAAAATGTATTTAGGTACCCATTTGAGAGATAACCATGCACACTCATTTTTGGGGGATTTGGAGCTATTATGGACCTCCTTCGGGCTTGGTCAATCTAAGGACTAGAAAGTTGCTCTTTCCCAAATTTATTAGAATTGAAATTTAAAATTAGATTTAGATACGCATTTAGGAGACAAGTATGTAGAACTTTTTTTTACGTTCTCAAAAATAAAATTTGAAAGTGAATTTAGGTACCCATTTGAGAGAGAAGAATGCAAGCAGATATTTGAGGTATTCCAAGATCTTTTGGACCTTAGTCAAACTTGGTAAAACCAAGGCCTAAAAGTTTGCACTTTTTTCAATTTTTTAGAATTCAAATTTAAAAGTAGACTTAGACACCCATTTGAGAGATAAGTGTGCAAAAAAAATTTTGCGAAATTTCGATTTATTGTATCCCTCAATTAACATTGGTCAGAACAAGGTCTACAAGATGTGCGTTTCTTGACTTTCTCAAAATTGAAATTTGACCGTGGATTTAGGTACCCATTCGAGAGATAAGCTTGCATGCATATTTTTTAGGGATTGTGACCTATTTTGGACCTCATCTAAACTTGGTCAAACAAAGGCCTAAAACGTTGCACCTTTCCTAATTTCTTATAATTCAAATTTTGAAGTAGATTTAGATACCCATTCGAGAGGTAAGAATGGGCACCTATTTTTTCATATTTGGAGCTATTTTGGTCCTCATTCAGGGTTGCTTAAACCAAGCTTCGGAATTGAAATTCAAAGCAGATTTAGGTACCCATTTGAGAGATAAGTTTCACTTTTCCTAATTTGTCATAATTAAAATTTAAAAGTAGATATAGATACCCTATAGAGAGATAAGCACACACTTAGTCTTGTTATATTTCAAGCTATTTTGGTTTATAGTCAATGTGGGTCAATCCAAGGCCAAAAACGTTAGATATTCCCTACTTTGTCATAGTTGAAATTTAAATTTGATTCTGGTACCCATTTGAGAGATAAGTGTGCAGGTACATTTTTGTTGAATTACAAGCTATTTTGAGCCTCAATCAAACTTTGTCAAACCAAAGCCTAAAATGTTGCACTTTTTCACAATTTCTTTGAATTCAAATTTAAATGTAGAATTAGATATGCATTTGAGAGATAAGTTTGGATGTTTATTTTTGTGACATTTTGAGTTATTTTGGCCCTTAGTCAAGGTTGGTCAAACCAATCCTTAAAAATTCGCATGTTTTCGACTTTCTCGGAATTGAAATTTGAAAGTGGTTTTATATACCCATTTGAGAGAGAAGCATGCACAACTTTTTTGTGATATTTTGAGTTCTTTTGGTTGTTAGTCAAGGTTGCTCAAGCAAAGATCTAAGAGATGTTATTTTTCAATTTCTCAAAATTCAAAAGTTTAAGTAGATTTAGATACACATTTGAGAGATAAGCATGGAAACCTATTTTTATGAGATTTGGAGCTATTTTGGCCCTCATTCAAGGTTGGTCAAACCAAGGTTGAAAATATGCACTTTTGTCGACTTTCTTGGAATTGAAAATTGAAACTATATTTAGGTACCCATTTGCGAGATAAGCTTACATATGGATTTTTTGGGGATTGCGAGCCATTTTGGACCTCAATCAAACTTGGTCAACCCAAGGCCTAAAATGTTGCATTTTTTCTAATTTCTCAAAATTCATTTTAAAGTAGATTTATATAACCATTTGAGAGATAAGCATGGACACTTATCTTTATGATATTTGGAGATATTTTGTCCCTCGTTCAAGGTTGGTCAAACCAAGGTTGAAAAGATGCACTTTGTTGACTTTCTCAGAATTGAAATTTTAAAGTGGATTTATGTACCCATTTGGCAAATAAGAGTGCAAGTAGATTTTTGGTGGATTTTCGAGCTATTTTCGACCTTATCCAAACTTGGTAAAACAAAGGCCTAAAAAGTTTCACTTTTTCCAAATTGTCAGAATTAAAATTTTAGAGTATATATAGATAAACAATACAATGATAAGCATGCATGCCTATTCTTACAAGATTTTGAGCTATTTTAGTTTGTATTCAATGTTGGTCAAATCAAGTCCAAAAAAGGTGCATGTTGGTCATAGATAAATCTTGGTCAAAACAAGGCCCATAAAGTTGCATCCTTTCCCAGTTTCTCAAAATTGAAATTTGTAAATATGATTAGATAACCATTTGAGAGATAACTGTGCATGCATATTTGTCTAGGATTCTGAGTTATTTTTTCCCATCGTCAAGCTTGATCTAACTAAGGATTTAAAATTTGCACTTAACACTTTCTTGTGATTGGTATTTCAAACTAAATTTAGGAAGAAATTTAAAATATAAACATGCATGCGCATTTTCACACGATTTCGAGTTATTTCTAACTAAAAGTTAAGATTGACCAAACCAAGGGCTAATAGATGGATTTTTGTCAACTTTCTCACAACTGATATTTGAAAATGGATTTAGATACCCATTTGAGAGATAAGCATGCACACTCATTTTTAGGGGATACTAAGCTATTATTGACCTCCTTCAAGCTTGGTCAATCTAAGGACTAGAAAGTTGCACTTTTTCCAAATTTCTTAGAATTGAAATTGAAAATTAGATTTAGATACCCGTTTAGGAGACAAGTGTGTAGGAATATTTTTTGTGAGATTTTAATCTATTTTGGGTCTTAGACAAGGTTGATCAAACCAAGGTAAATGAGATGCACTTTTTTTCCTGACTTGTTTTAAGTTGAAATTTGAAAGTGGATTTATGTACCCATTTGATACATAAGTGTGCATGTTGATTTTTTGTTGATTCCGAGCTATTTTGCACCTTAGTAAAACTTGGTCAGAGAAAGGCGTAAAAAGTTGCACTTTTTTTCCAATTTTTCAGAATTCAAATTTGAAGGTAGATTTAGATACCCATTTGAAAGATATGTATGCACACCTTTTTTTTGAAATTTTGTGCTAGTTTGGTCATTAATTAAGGTTGGTCAAATAAAGGTCTGAGATATGTACTTTTTTTTCTTTCTCAAAATTAAAATTTGAAAGTGAATTTAGGTACCCATTTGAGAGAGAAGAATGCAAGGAGATATTTGGGGGATTCCGAGCTATTTTGGACCTTAGTCAAACTTGGTCAAACCAAGTACGAAAATTTTGCATTTTTTCAATTATTTAGAATTCAAATGTAAAAGTAGATTTAGACACCCATTTGAGAGATACGCATGCAAAAATATTTTTGAGAGATTTCGAGCTATTTTATCCCTTAGTTATTAACATTGGTCAGACCAAGGTCTACAAGATGCGATTTTCTTGACATTCTCGAAATTGAAATTTGAAAGTGGATTTAGGTACTCATTTGAGAGATAAGCCCGCATGTAGATGTTTTGCGAATTGTGAGCTATTTTGAACCTCATCCAAACTTGGTCAAACGAAGGCCTAAAACGTTGCATTTTTCCTAATTTCTTAAAATTCAAATTTTAAATTAGATTTAGATACCCATTTGAGAGGTAGGAATGGGCACCTATATTTTCCATATTTGGAGCTATTTTGGTCCTCATTCAAGGTTTCTCAAACCAAGCTTCAGAATTGAAATTCAAAGTAGATTTAGGTACCCATTTGAGAGATAGGTTTCACTTTTCCCAATTTGTAATAATTAAAATTTAAAGTAGATATAGATACCCTATAGAGAGATAATGACACAAACTTATTCTTGCTAGATTTCGATCTATTTTTGTTTGTGGTCAATGTTGGGCAAATTAAGGCAAAAAAAGTTAGATGTTGCCCACTTTCTCAGAATTGAAATTTAAAGTTGATTCTGGTACGCATTGGAGAGATAAGTGTCCACATACATTTTTGTTGGATTACAAGTTATTTTGCTCCTCGATCAAACTTTCTCAAACCAAAGCCTAAAATGTTGCACTTTTTCAAAATTTCTTAGAATTCAAATTTGAATGTAGAATTAGACACACATTTGAGAGATAAGTGTTGATGTTTATTTCTCTAATATTTTGAGTTATTTTGTCCCATAGTCAAGGTTGGTCAAACCAATCCCTAAAACGTCGCATGTTTCCCCCTTTCTCAGAATTGAAATTTGAAAGTGGATTTATATACCCATTTGAGAGACAAGCATGCACCCTTTTTTTGTGATATTTTGAGTTATTTTGCTTGTTATTCAAGGTTGGTCAAGAAAAGGTCTAAGAGATGTTATTTTTATGAATTTCTCGTATTTGAAATTTGAAAGTGAATTTAGGTACCGATTTGAAAGATAATCATGCATACAAACTTCTAGGGGATTTTGAGTTATTTTGGACCTTACTCAAACTTGGTCAAACCAAGGCCTAAAAGGTTGCACATTTTTCCAACTTCTTAGAAATCAAATGTAAAAGTAGATTTAGATACCCATTTGAGAGATAAGCGTGCACACATATTTTTGCGATATTTCGAGTTATTTTGTCCCTTAGTTGAAGTTGCTCAAACCAAGGTCTAAGAAATGCACTTTTCTTGAATTTCTCGAAATTGAAATTAGAAACTGTATTTAGGTACCCATTTGAGAGATAAGCCTACATGTAGGTTTTTTGGGGATTGTGATCCATTTTGGACCTCGGTAAAAATTAGTCAAACCAAGGCCTAAGAGGTTACACTTTTTCCAATTTCTCAAAATTCAAATTTTAGAGTAGATTTTTAGAAATCCATTTGAGAGATAAGCATGGACACCTATTTTTATGAGATTTGGAGCTATTTTAGCCCTCGTTCAAGGTTGGTAAGATCAAGGTTGAAAAGATGCACTTTTGTCGACTTTCTCTGAATTGAAATTGTATTTTACCCATTTGAGAGATAATCCTACATGTATATTTTTTGGTGATTGCGAGCCATTTTGGACCTCAGTCAAACTTGGTAAATCCAAGGCCTAAAACTTTGCATTTTTTCCAATTACTCAAAATTCAAGTTTTAAAGTAGATTTAGATAGCCATTTGAGAGATAAGCATTCACACCTCTTTCTATGAGATTTAGAGCTATTTTGTCGCTCATTCAAGGTTGGTCAAATCAAGTTTGAAAAGATGCACTTTGTGGACTTTCTTGAAATTGAAATTTTAAAGTGGATCTAGGTACCCATATGACAGGTAAGAGTGCAAGTAGATTTTTGGGGGATTTTCAAGCTATTTGGACCTTATCCAAACTTGGTCAAACAAAGGTCTAAAAGTTTCACTTTTTCCAATTTGTCAGAATTAGAATTTTTGAATAGATATAGATACCCAATAGAGTGATATGCACACATGCCTATTCTTACAAGATTTCAAGCTATTTTACTTTGTAGTCAATGTTTGTCAAATCAAGCCCCAAAAAGGTGCATGTTTCTCATAGATCAAGCTTGTTCAAAACAAGGACCATAAATTTGCACCCTTTCTAGTTTCTCAAAGTTGAAATTTGTAAATACGTTTAGATACCCATTTGAGAGATTAGTCTGCATGCATATTTGTGTTGGATTCTGTGTTATTTTTTCCCATCGTCAAGCTTGGTCTAACCAAGTCCTTAAAAGTTACAATTAACACTTTCCTATTATTGATATTTGAAATTAAATTTAGGAAGACATTTAAAAGATAAACGTGGATGTGCATTTTCACATGATTTCGAGCTATTTCTGACTAAAAGTCAAGGTTGGCCAAACCAAGGTCTAATGGATGGATTTTTGTCGACTTTCTCAAAATTGATATTCGAAAATGGATTTAGGTACCCGTTTGAGAGATAAGAATGCACACTCATTTTTAGGGGAATCTGAGCTATTATGGACCTCCTTCAAGCTTGGTCAGTCTAACGACTAGAAAGTTGCACTTTTTCCAAATTTATTAGAATTGAAATTTAAAATTAGATTTAGATACCCATTTAGGAGACAAGTGTATAGGAATATATTTGCGAGATTTTAATTTATTTTGGGCATCGGAAAAGGTTGGTCAAACCAAGGTAAAAGAGATGCACTTTTTTCTGACTTTTTTTATGTTGAAATTTGAAAGTGGATTTATGTACCCGTTTGAGAGATGTGTGTGCATGTTGATTTTTTTGGGATTTTGAGCTATTTTGCACCTCAGTAAACTTCATGTTATTTGAAGGTAGATTTAGATACTCATTTGAGAGATATGTATTAACACCTTTTTTTTCCAATTTTCATATTATTTTGGTCGTTAATTAAGGTTGGTCAAACAAAGTTCTAAGAGATGCACTTTATTTTACTTCCTCAAAATTAAAATTTGAAAGTGAATTTAGGTACCCATTTGAGAGAAAAGAATGCAAGAATATATTTGGGGGATTCCGAGCTATTTTGGACCTTAGTTAACGTTGGTCAAACCAAGGTCTACAAGATACGATTTCGAGTTAATTTATCCCTCATTTAACGTTGGTTAGACCAAGGTCTACAAGATCCGATTTTCTTGGCTTTCTCAAAATTGAAATTTGAAAGGTGATTTAGGTAGCCATTTTAGAGATAAGCCCGCATGTAGATTTTTTTGGGATTGTGAGTTATTTTGGACCTCATCCAAACTTGGTCATTTGAATGTCTAAAACATTCCATTTTTCCTAATTTCTTAAAATTCAAATTTTAAAGTAGATTTAGATACCCATTCGAGAGGTAAGAATGGACACCTATCTTTGTCAGATTTGGAGCTATTTTGGTCCTCATTCAAGGTTTCTCAAACCAAGCTTTAGAATTGAAATTCAAAGCATATTTAGGTACCCATTAGAGACATAAGTTTCACTTTCCCAAATTGTCATAATTAAAATTTAAAATTAGATATATATACCCTATAGAGAGATAAGAAAACACACTTATTCTTACTAAATTTCAAGCAATTTTGGTTTGTAGTCAATGTTGGTCAAACCAAGGCCAAAAACATTAGATGTTTCCCACTTTCTCAAAATTGAAATTTAAAGTTGATTATGGTACCCATTTGAAAGATAAGCGTGCATGTACATTTTTGTTGGATTACAAGTTATTTTTCACCTCAATCAAACTTTGTCAAACCAAAGCCTAAAATGTTGCACTTTTTCACAATTTCTAAGGTTGGCCAAACCAAGTTCTAATAGATGGATTTTTTCAACTTCCTCAAAATTGATATTTGAAAATGGATTTGGGTACCCATTTGAGAGATAAGCATGCACACTAATTTTTAGGGGATTCTGAGCTATTATGGACCTCCTTCAACGTTGGTCAATCTAATGACTAGAAAGTTGCACTTTTTTCAGATTTCTTAGAATTGAAATTTGAAATTATATTTAGATACCCATTTAGGAGACAAGTGTGTAGGAATATTTTTCGCGAGATTTTAATCTATTTTGGGCCTCCGACAAGGTTGGTCAAATAAAGGTGAAAGATATGCACTTTTTTCTGACTTTTTTGAAGTTGAAATTTGACAGTGGATTTATGTACCCATTTGGGAGATAAGTGTGCATGTTGATTTTTTGGGGATTCTGAGCTTTTTTGCACCTCAGTAAAACTTGGCCAAACAAAGGCCTAAAATTGTGTTATTTTGGTCGTTAATTAAGCCTAGTCAAACAAAGGTCTAAGAGATACGCCTTTTTTTACTTTCTCAAAATTAAAATTTGAAAGCGAATTGAGGTACCTACTTGAGAGAGAAGAATGCAAGCATATATTTGGGGGATTTCGAGCTATTTTGGAGCTTAGTCAAACTTGGTCAAACCAAGGACAAAAAGTTTGCACTTTTTAAAATTTTTTAGAATTCAAATTAAAAGTAGATTTAGACACCCATTTGAGAGATAAGCTAGCAAAAATGTTTTTTTCCATATTTTGAGTTATTTTATCCCTCAGCTAATGTTGTTCAGACCAAGGTCTACAAGATGCACTTTTCTTGACTTTATCAAAATTGAAATTTGAAAGTGGATTTAGGTAACCATTTGAGAGATAAGCCCACATGTATATTTTTTGGGGATTGCATTTTTTCTATTTTGTTAAAATTCAAATTTTAAAATAGATTTAGATACCCATTTGTGAGGAAAGAATCAGAACCTATATTTGTCATATTTTGAGCTATTTTGGTCCTCATTCAAGGTTGCTCAAACCAAGCTTCGTAATTGAAATCCAAAGCATATTTAGGTTCCCATTTGAGAGATAAGTTTCTTTTTTCCCAATTCGTCATAATTAAAATTTAAAAGTAGATATAAATACCCTATAGAGAGATAAGCACACACACTTATTCTTGCTAGATTTTGAGATATTTTGGTTTGTAGTCAATGTTGGTCAAACTAAGGAGGAAAAAGTTAGATGTTTCCCACTTTATCATAATTGAATTTTAAAGTTAATTTTGGTACCCATTTGAGAGCCTTAAGAAAAGCACGTACATTTTTTATGGATTACAAGCTATTTTGCTTCTTAATCAAACTTTGTCAAACCAAAGCCCAAAATGTTGCACTTTTTGCAATTTCTTAGAATTCAAATTTAAATGTAGAATTAGACATGCATTTGGGAGATAAAGGTGGATGCTTATTTTTCTGCGATTTTAAGTTATTTTGGACCTTAGTCAAGGTTGTTCAAACCAATCCCTAAAAAGTCGCATGTTTCCCACTTTTTCAGAATTGAAATTTGAAAGTGGATTTATATACCCATTTGAGAGACAAGAATGAACTTCTTTTTGTAAGATTTCAAGCTATTTTGGTTGTTATTCAAGGTTGGGCAAATAAATATCTAAGAGACCTTGGTCAACTTTGGTCAAAACAAGGCCTAAAATGTTGTATTTTTTCTAGTTTCTCAAAATAAATTTTTAAAGTAGATTTAGATACCCATTTGAGAGGTAAGCATGAACGCCTATTTTTATGATATTTAGAGCTATTTTCTACCTTGTTCTAGGTTTGGTCAGACCAAGGTTGAAAATATGCACTTTTGTCGACTTTCTCAGAATTGAAGTGTTAACACTCTGTTAAAATTTTGGTTATAAGAGATACCCGAGAATTTCAGCCTCACCGAGAAGTGTTGGTAAGGTAGCTTAGTGTTCACAGAAGGGGCTGATGGCACAAACAAGATAGAACTCGGCCATTGGAATAAGCCTCGGTGGTGAATTTTGAAAGTGGGAATATAGTTTGTGGATCGGAGCAGCAGGGTAGAGAAGAAAACGTTGAGCGCGCTGAAGGAACTAAGTGGGACTCATGATCAAAGGTTGAGATTGGTCAGCTAGCACATCAACGACATCAAAACATTTCACATGATGAACATGCTCGACCAAAGCCACTTTTCAAGATTGTGAAATGGTTTAAAGGATGAAGGCATCCAATGGTCGAAAATGGGATCCAAGAAGATCCACGGTTGAAATTGATTTCACACCCCAGAGTTGCGAGGATGCAACAACAATTGCGGATTGTGAAAAGTGGTATGGGCCACTTTGATTGACGGTCCTTATGATAATGGAGGGAGATTGGCGGTTATAGTTCATTTCGTAATCTGGAGTAGCATGGATGGAAATAGAACCTCGTTTCACGAAGAATGGTGGGTTCGCCCAGATCAACAGTTGTGAAGAAAATCGGTCTCGATCGACGGTTGAGATGCACATGTGTGAGGTAGGGGAATATGTAACATAAAGAACCTCACATACCTACGGTTCAGATCGCAAAGAGTAATATCTATGGTGCAAACTTCCTGGGAAGGGAATGAAGGTTATGTTGTGTGAAAATCTATAAAGAGGTCCATGTGAAGTTGCAAAGATTTGTCTTTTCCAAAACCTCAAAGCCATCGAATATCCAACTGCATCCAGAGTGCCAGCATGAACAAACCAGGAGATTGTGCTACAAAACAAGGTAGTCCCCTGATACCCTCTCAGTGCTATTTGAAAATGGATAGAATAGAAGTGGTATGGGTAAGAGATGATGTAGAACCTGGGACCACAGGTCGAAGGATAGAAGAAAGTCTGGTGGATGAGAATGCTGAGATTTTTGATACCATCCTGGTGGGATAGGCCATTGAAATCTCCAGGGGAAAATTGGAAAATCTTAAGAACCGAGGTGGAGATACCTGGTGTTTTTAAATCTTCCTTTCATTTCTTCTCTGTTGGCCAAACCCCTCATTTCCTTGAGTTTGTCGAGTGGTGTGCAGACAATTTCTCTATCATCGAAGGTGTCATTATGAATAAATCAAAGTCTAAAATCCTTAGCTCAGTCCAAGCTTCCGTCATCCGCAAAACCATGGATATCCCCAACAAATTCGTCCATATATCCAAGACTACCAGGAAGAGAGTATTATATGTTGTTTTAGAGAGTCTACATTCAAAAGTAAAGAAACCTTCCTGAAGGCCTGTTCTAAACACGATAGTGAACCCATCGACCTGTTTTACCCTATTGACCTCAACCATATCAATGAAGAAACCCAGTGGTGTATATCCCTAGCCAATCAATTCCTAGGTCTAGATACCGACGCTTATGTCACTGAGTCACTATTGAGACTTTTGTTCGTCCTGAGTACTTGTCCGACCGAACCTGAATTGCCTGTTCAATCCTCTCAATCATGTTGCCTTAAGTTTGATGAGTTCTTGGCCGAGAACATTCGTTCTCAGTTAGAAAATTTCCAAGTCACTATAATGTTCAAATTCTAGTCCTTTTTGCTGAGAATGTTTATAGCTTATAATGAGGAAGACCTACAAGTACCATAGTTGGAAATCACTGCTGATATGGCCATTGATTACTATAAATTCATGAATCAATTGATGGCTGAAATATATGAACTCTTCTTTCAAGAAAGGTTTCCTAGGGTGTTTCCAGAGATGAGGCAAATGCTACAGCTTTCAAACAACAAGAAGATAGGGGACTGGTTCCTTACAGAATTTGGAACAACCATAAGGTTGTATGGCTTCGTGCATCCACCCTACATTATGCCAACTTTCCTAACTTCCAGGGTTTTCTCCCTGGAATTGATCCAACAAAAACTCATTGTTGAAGAAGAGCACTTCTTGAACTTTAAGAAAAGTTCAAATTTGATTTTCCCATGGGAAGTAGGACCATACATAGTCAGAAACAAGGTTGCTTTGCCCCTTGTTACCAATTTTCTTAGAGGCATGGATTTTTCCCTGGGACAAGCACTAAATTATGACCCTCACCAGATAATTTCCAAAAGGAGGAAAGCTCACAAATGTAGGCCTTTTGAACATACTGAAATATCTAGACTTAGAGAAGCAGAAAACTGGGACAATTTCCCTAATCCTGCCCCGATGGAAACCAGCATAGAGTAGGACACTGGCTCACAGCTACCGGGGGTAGCTTCTCCCCAAAGAAAATTGTCTCAAGTAGTTGCAATAGCCGAGGAATTCTCATCATTGGTCAGCTATTCAGAGAGTTCAATAAAAAGAGGGGCTCTAGAGCCCATGGACATTGAATAAATGGACATGGCCAACATGCCCAAGAAGCATAAAATAGAACGGGGATAGCAATTGGTGCAGGTTAAAAAGGGCCAGGTAAAGGGATGTGAGAAGAAGAAGGTTTTAGTGGAAAAACAGCAACACGAAGAGCCCAAGACAACCGGGTTGCAAATACAAGAGTATGTATTTGACGGGAAAACTCCAAGCAAGCATGCATCCAAAGAGGACTAGCTGGGGTCTTACCGAGAGAGGGCTGACAAAACTTTCCAAGAGATAGTTGAACTATATAGTGAGTCATTGCAGTTTCCTTACCCGAATGTGGCACTGAAAACTGTAAGAGCTCATGCCACTGACACCCTCAACCTAGACTTGGAAAAGGGGAACAAGGTGTCAGAGGTCAGCGTGAACCTCTCAAAGGTTCCCACTCCTGACATAATACACCTCAATAAAGAGACTGGAGATATATTGAATACCAGATTGCTCAAGGCTACCATACAGGTGTCCAAGCTGGAGGAAAGTAAAGAAAAAAAATTGAACCTTTTAAGGAAAGTGAGAGTGGAGAGCAAAGCACTCAAAACCCAAATCAACAGTCTACAGAATGAAGCAATGCAAATATAAGGACCGACACATAAAGGGAGTTTGGCTCAGAAATTCATTGATGACAAAGAGAAGGAGATCCAGACCATAAAGAAGAAGTTAAAAATCCATGCCACCCATCTCGCTCAAGAAGAAGAATTGGATGAATTTGAAAGAGAAAAAGAGACATTAAACACTGAGCTTATTGACTGCAAAGTTAAGCTACTAAAGCTCAAAGAAAAGGAAAGGCAGTGGGAAGCAGACATCCAGCTTTTGAAGAAAAGCAATGCGGAGTTAAAAACTAGATTAGCAATGAAGGAAAAAGAGCTTCAAGGAAGAAGTGTGGAGAATACAATTCAATCCACAGGTGTGACTAGAGAGATAGATATTGGTTCCCTCTCTAGAGCAATGTCCCAAATAGGCCTAAAAGATACAGAGATCATTAAACTAAAACAACATATCGAGGAACTGGAAAAATAAAGGGTCAAAGAGAAACAAGGAAGAGAAAAAACAGAAGAGAAGTGCCAAGAGTTGATTCAACAAAACGCCAAGTTGAGCCAATAGGTGGTCAGTAAACTTTCCTTACAAGGCGCTAGGAATTTGACCTAGGATTAGATCATTATAGAAGCTGACAAGTTCCGGCCTTATCTAGATTTTGTTGAAGACCAGGAAAGCACTATGACAGAAGCCAAGAAAAAAGTCCATGTAGTATTAGGAGAAGTATAGAGAAGTCCCTTGGCGATAGTGGAGAATGCCATTGATTTCCTAAGATCTTTTTCAGATGGTTCTTCCAACCAATATGGTATCCAAAATAGGGTTGTTGTTGTCTCCGGAGCTAGAAAGGTAGTTGCTAAGCACAGGATGCTGGAGACAGTACAAGCCAAAATAAAATTTATTGAGCACAAAGTCTTGGAGGTCATCAAGATATTTAGACCACTGGTACATAGAGGACTCCTTTTTTTCTGGGAAGAAAAAGGTCCTTTATTGTCCCCGAAGGAGTACCAGGAGTGCCTGATACACTGCCAATTAGACAACAGCAAATTTGGAGATATGCAACAATCGTTGTCAGGGAAGGTCGGTTTTGATAAATTGACCATGGATTTTGAATTGTTGTTCGATTTTAAAGCCGCATGCACCAAGGTCCCTGAGACTTCATACCTGGAAACGATGGAGCTCAAAGAACAAGCATATGACATGGCCGTTGCACCCTTGCCTGGTTCGGATTTATGGAAAGTCATTCAACAATATTGGTCAACCAAATTCAAAATGAATTTGTAGGAGTGGAAATGATAATATGCGGAAATTTTTCCCTACGTTACACGCCCATCCCAACTATCACCTCTCTCGGGACTTTGTATAGTTGTCACCCGCCAGATGGGAATATAAGGAACTCTCATTCTTATTCCCTCCTGCATTCCACATTTCATTGTTAAGTTGTTTTATGCAAACCGGAGCTAATTGCCACCTAAGAGTTGGTTAGAGGATGTCCTTTTGTTGTAACAAATTTTGATTCCTGGATGTCGATCTGGGAAATCCCAATGCTATAAATATAACTCCTGAAGAAAGAGACAGGGTTGAAAATGAATGTAATTTTTGCTGTATATGTTTTCAAGATAATTTTAATAAAATTGTAGAGCCGAGGTCGGTGTTTATTACATGGATTCATGTGTCATTCGTATTTGCATCCTGTAGCTTCCTTTCTTATGTGAATGTTTTTCTAGTTTATCTCGTCCATTTTGTTTTCTTTCATATCTGAAACGTAGTGTATAATAGTTTGGAATTCATACTTGCTATGCTCAAGCTATTGTTTTAGATATTCACCAAAGTTTTCTTCTAAAGTTGATACAGAATTCATTTTTCAATGCTCTGTGTTGATTGTCTGTTCATGTTTCTCTCTTTCACCAGACAATTATAAATCGACTGTGATCGAGTGGCTATCTTACCCCTGTGTTGGAATCACTTGCATAAGATTTGTTTATTTCTGCTATATATATTGACTCCATCGCCCAATGGTTCTGTGTTTTGTTTCAGCCAATTTTATGACAATTTATAGTTTCACTTGCATATATCTGGCATAATTAAAATTTTGTGAGAGATCCCTCTCGGAAGAGTAGAAGGACAATTCTCTCTTCAAAAGTGGTTCTGTTGTTACCTGGGAATGAGCCTTTCACAACCTTGGGTTTAATTCCAGTGCTAACATGAAGTTTGAAACTGTATTTACGTACCCATTTGAGAGATAAACCTACATGTATATTTTTTTGGGATTGCGAGCCATTTTAGACCTCGATCATACTTCGTCAAGCCAAGGACTAAAACGTTGCATTTTTTCTAATTTCTCAAAATTCAAATTTTATAGTAGATTTAGATACCCATTTGAGAGATAAGCATGGAAACCTATTTTTATGAGATTTGGATCTATTTTGGCTGTCATTCAAGGTTGGTCAAACCAAGGTTGAAAAGATGCACTTTTGTTGACTTTCTCGGAATTCAAATTTGAAAGTGGATTTAGGTGCCCATTTGACAGATAAGAGTGCAAGTAGATATTTGGGAGATTTTCAATCTATTTTGGATCTTAGACAAATGTTCTCAAACAAAGACCTAAAAAGTTTCAGTTTTCGCAATTTGTCACAATTAAAATTTTATAGTAGATATAGATACCCAATAGAGTGATAAGCATGCACACCTATTCTTACAATATTTTGAGCTATTTTAGTTTGTAGTCAATGTTGGTCAAATAAGGGCCAAAAAAGGTGCATGTTTGTCATAGATCAAGCTTGGTCAAACCAAGTCCCATAAAGTTTCACCCTTTCCCAGTTTCTGAAAATTGAAATTTGTAAATACATTTAGATACCCATTTGAGAGATAAGTGTGCATGTAGATTTGTGTAGGATTCTAAGTGATTTTTTCCCATCGTCAATCCTGGTATAACCAATGCTTTAAAAGTTACACTTAACACTTTCTTGTGATTGATCTTTGAAATTTAATTTAGGAATACATTTAAAATAACGTGCATGCGCATTTTCGCATGATTTCGAGCTATTTTTGACGAAAAGGCAAGGTTGGCCAAACCAAGGTCTAATAGATGGAATTTTGTCGACTTTCTCAAAATTGATATTTGAAAATGGATTTAGGTACCCATTGAGAGATAAGCATTCACACTCATTTATAGGGGATTCTGAGCTATTATGGACCTCCTTCAAGCTTGGTCAATCTAAGGACTAGAAAGTTGAACTTTTTCCAAATGTACCCCTTTGAGAGATAAGTGTGCATGTTGATTTTTTTTGGGATTCCGAGCTATTTTGCACTTCAGTAAACCTTGGTTAAACAAAGGCCTAAAATTTTGCACTTTTTTCAAATTTAAAAGTAGATTTAGACACCCATTTGAGAGATAAGCATGCAAAAATAGCTTTACAAGATTTTGAGACTTTTTATCCCTCAGTTAACGTTGGTTAGACCAAGGTCTACAACATGTACTTTTCTTGACTTTCTCAAAATTGAAATTTGAAAGTGGATTTTGGTACCCATTTGAGAGATAATCCCGTGTGTATATTTTTAGGGATTGTGAGATATTTTGGACCTCATCTAAATTTGGTCAAATGAAGTCCTAAAACATTGTATTTTTTCTAATTTCTTAAAATTCAAATTTTAAAGTAGATTTAGATACCAAGCTTCGGAATTGAAATTCAAAGAAGATTTAGTACCCATTTGAGAGATAAGTTTCACTTTTTCCAATTTTTCATAATTAAAATTTAAAAGTAGCTATAGATACCTTATAGAGATATAATCACACACACTTATTCTTACTAGATTTTGAGTTATTTTGGTTTGTAGTCAATGTTGTTCAAACCAAGGACAAAAAAGTTAGATGTTTCCCACTTTCTCATAATTGAAATTTAAAGTTGATTCTGATACCCATTTGAGAGAGAAGTGTGCATGTACATTTTTGTAGAATTAGACATGCATTGGAGAGATAAGTGTGGATGTTTATTTTTCTGAGATTTTGAGTTATTTTGGCCCTCAGTCAAGGTTGGTCAAACCAATCCCTAAAAATTCACATGTTTCCCACTTTTTCAGAATTAAAATTTGAAAGTGGATTTATATAGCCATTTGAGAGACAAGGATGCACACCTTTTTTGTGAGATTTCGTGTTATTTTGGTTGTTATTCAAGGTTGGTAAAGCAAAGGCCTAAGTGATATTATTTTTCTTACTTTGTCATATTTGAAATTTGAAAGTGAATTTAGGTACTGATTTGAGAGATAACCATGCATACAAACTTCTAGAGGATTTCGAGCTATTTGGGACCTCGGTCAAACTTGGTCAAACCAAGACCTAAAAGGTTGCACTTTTTTTAAATTTCTTAGAAATCAAATGTAAAAGTAGATTTAGATACCCATTTGAGAGATAAGCGTGCACACATATTTTTGTGAGATTTCGAGATATTTTGGCCCTTGGTTAAGGTTGGTCAAACCAAGGTCTAAGAAAAAAATTTCTTGACTTTCTCTAAATTATCATTACAAACAGTATTTAGGTACCCATTTTAGAGATAATCCTACATGTAGGTGTTTTGGAAATTGCAAGCCATTTTGGACCTCAGTCAAACTTGGTCAAACCAAGGCCTAAAACGTTGCATTTTTTCCATTTTTTCAAAATTCAAAATTTAAAGTAGATTTAGATACCCATTTGAGAGATAAGCATGGACAACTATTTTTATGATATTTGGAGTTATTTTGGCCCTCATTCAAGGTTGTTCAAACCAAGGTTTAAAAGATGCACTTTTATCGACTTTCTCGAAATTGAAATTTGAAAGTGGATTTAGCTACCCATTTGACAGATAAGAGTGCAAGTAGATTTTGGGGGGTTTTCGAGCTATTTAGGACCTAAGCGAAACTTTGTAAATCAAAGGCCTACATTTTTTCACTTTTTTCCAATTTGTTAGAATTAAAATTTTAGAGTAGATATATATACCCAATAGAGTGATGACCATGCACACCTATTCTTACAAGATTTTGGGCTATTTTTGTTATAGTTAATGTTGGTAAAATCAAGGAAAAAAAGTTGCATGCTGGTCATAGATCAAGATTGTTCAAACCAATTCCTATAAATTTGCACCCTTTCTCAGTTTCTCAAAATTGAAATTTGTAAATATTTTTAGATCCCCATTTGAGAGATAAGTGTGCATGTAGATTTATGTAGGATTCTAAGTTATTTTTTCTCATTGTTAGGCTTGGTGTAACCAAGTCTTTAAAAGTTACACTTAACACTTTCTTATGATTGATATTTGAAATTAAATTTAGGAATACATTTAAAAGATAAATGTGCATGCCCATTTTTGCATGATTTCGAGTTATTTCTGACTAAAAGTCAAGGTTGGAAAAACCAAGGTCTAATAGATGGATTTTTGTCAACTTCCTCAAAATTGATATTCGAAAATGGATTTAGGTACTGATTTGAAGATAAGCATGCACACTCATTTTTAGGGGATTCTGAGCTATTTTGGACCTCCTTCAATCCTGGTCAATCTAAGGACTAGAAAGTTGCATTTTTTCCAAATTTATTAGAATTGAAATTTATAATTATATTTAGAGATACCCATTTAGGAGACATGTGTGTAGGATATTTTTTGCAAGATTTTAATCTATTTTGGGCCTTGGACAAGGTTGGTCAAACCAAGGTAAAAGAGATGGACTTTTTCTGACTATTTTGAAGTTGAAATTTAAAAGTGGATTTATGTACCCATTTGAGAGATAAGTGTGCATGTTGATTTTTTGGGGATTCCGAGCTATTTTACACCTCAGTCAAACTTGGTCAAACAAAGGCCTAAAAAGTTGCACTTTTTTCCTATTTTTTAGAATTCAAATTTGAAGGTAGATTTATATACCCATTTGAGAGATATGTATGCACACCTTTTTTTTTTGAAATTTCGTGCTATTTTGGTTGTGAATTAAGGTTGGTCAAACAAAGGTATAAGAGATGCACTATTTTTTACTTTCACAAAATTAAAATTTGAAAGTGAATTTAGGTACCCATTTAAGAAAGAAGAATGCAAGCCAATATTTGGGGGATTCTGAGGTATTTTGGACCTTAGTCAAACTTGGTCAAACCAAGGCCTAAAAGTTTGCACTTTTTTTCATTTTTTAGAATTCAAATTTAAAAGTAGATTTAGACACACATTTGAGAGATAAGAATGCAAAATAGTTTTCCGAGATTTCAAGTTATTTTATCCCTCAATAAACTTTATTATTTTAACTATTATTTTATTATTTTCCTCCCCCCCCAAAATATTGACTTTGCCCATATTTTCTCGATAATGGAGGTGAATAACACTTAAATCACCATAATTTTTCAGTTTTAGAAAATAAATGGATATGGTTCACCTTGATTTATGGATGATAGGGTAAAGTGGTCTTAGTCCATCCCCAATTTATGGATCTTTGGGTAAACTAGTCTTAATTCGTCCTCGATTTGGGTAAAATGCACTTAGTTCGTCCTTGATTTGGGTTTCTTGAGCAATTATTTTGCTACAACAGTTATCATGATTCATTACCTTCCCATCTTTGGGAAAATCATCCCATGTCTGTGAATTTGGTCCATATTTGAGAAAAACATGCAATTGGGGACATTTTTGTACCTATATAATGCCACAAGAGTCAAGACTCGACATGAAGCTTGATTTCAATTGCAAATTGTGTCTTTACAGTGGCTGAGTGGATTCATGGAAAACAATTTCACAGTGGCTGATTCCTGAGTGGAAAATATCTGCATTTGTTCAAGGTTTCTTCTATCTACAGATTTTTTACAAGTTAGTTTCTTCTCTAGTTTATAGTAGAAGGTTGAAGCTGATAACAGATATACAAATTTTTATGAGTATAATACCATCACACTCGTACGATATTCAACATTCACCCACTACACTTCTACATGATTGATTATATACATGAATATACCACCATGCATAATCACAGTTTCCACACTCATTCCTTCACTTTCGTACCCTCTACCCACGTGTTTCGGCCAGCAGCATCAGTAGAAGGAATCAGTTCTCTATTGGGAATTTTATATGCGAACATGGATTCTTTTGTTCAGTGCATGGGTAAGGATTTTGGTGGAGGGGCATTCTTATTAGTTTTCTAATTTGAGCACATCCCCTTTTGGAGACCAAACATGAGATCACATATAGATGGGGTCCTATTTATTACATAGTACATAGGATATAAGGCTTGAGAGCCCGAATGCATATCCCAACCTTGAATATAGAGTCAATTAGTGCTTGAATTTATGAAAAAAACTATTTTAATATTTTAATATATTAGTTACTTTCATTGACGTGCGGGTAGAATGGAGCACGGAGCAGAATGACTCCTCTTCCATGGCTAGGGTTTCCCTAGCCACCGTCTTGCTTCTCAGAGCCATGGATCACTGGCTGCTACTCTTCACAGGGCTGTGCTTGCTGGATCACTGGCTGCTGCCCCTCATGCCTCAGCGTGGTTTCTCTTGGTTCTAGCATGGAGTCCTCATAGGAAATGGGCTCTCATGCCCATCTCGCCGCCTTCAAGGCCCTTGTTCAAGCTGCTGCTCCTCAGACAACTTCTCATTATTCATCCAAGTTCATGAAAAAGATGAATGAGATCCCCTCTCAGGAGCTCTCTCCTTCGGATCCATGCCAGAAAGCTCTCATACTCTCTGAGCAAGACCTCATTGGTAAGTTCACAAGGTTATGGCCCAGCCCTAAGGCGGTGGAGATTTGGATCTCAGAACAATGGAACCCTCTTCTGTAAGGACAGGTCTCTCTCTTTGCAGTTGTTCGGGGGTTTTTTGTATTCTTGTTCTCAAATAAAGAAGAAAGAGACCTATTCTTCCGTTCGGGCCCTTATTTCATGGGCTCTAGAGGTCTGTTCTTAGCCCCATGGTCTCTAGGGTTTAACCCAGAAGCAGAGATCACTGCCGCTCCAGTCTGGGTAAGACTCCCTAACCTCCCTCTTCATCTTTGGGGGAAAAGCACTCTGATGGACATTGGTAACAAGTTAGGTCGCTATCTAGATGCTGTAGAACCAAAAGGGGGTCAGTACAGATGTGCCCGTATCTACGTAGAGGTGAATCTAGAGAAAGGAATCCCGGAGGCCCTAAAGCTCACATTAGGAGAATGGAGCCACATTCAAGAACTGGATTATGAGCAGATCCCTTTCAAATGCAACTTCTGTCATGTTTACGGTCACTTTGCTAAAATCTACCCTAAGCTTGCATAACCATAGAAACCAGCAAATCTCCTAGCTTCCAAAGATACAGAGTTCCAGACGGTCTCTAATCGACGCCGTCCTCCTCGGCGAAAGGAACCACAAGCTCCCCCGCACAAGGTTTCTCCTCAAGATCTTCTCCTCTTGCATATACTCCATGGTCGGAAAACAAAATAGTTTTGAAGTTCTCCAGGAAGATGAAGCACAAGAACCTGAAGTTGCAGGTGTCCCGGAGTAGGGCATCCCTGGTCCCTCTGGCTCCATGGAGGCAGCTGATCCAAAATCCGCTTCTCCAGGTTCTAGGAAAGAACTCAACGTTTTGGCTCACAAGACCTTAGTCTAGGCAAGGTTTGCTTCCTTGGCCCCTTCGTCAGAGGGAACCTCTGAATCCAAAGACATTTCAGCTCCTTCTCCTCCCCTCACCAGAGGGCGAAAGACAAACAAAGAATGTAGAGAAAAGGAAGCAGCCTCAAATATCAGCTCAGGCTCTCAGAAGAAATTGGATCCTTTCATTAAGGGGCCTTCCTCTCCGCCTATTTAATGTTTTGTTTCTGTATTCTTCTATGCTCACAATTCGTGAGAGTCTATTCTTGCAAGAATTCTTTTTCTCGAAATAGACTCAATAGAATTTGGGATTCTCTTCTCAAAGCACTCATAAGAAGGGTGACTGTTCTATTAGAGGGCATCAGCCTTCCTTTTCTAGATTCCTCTTTGTACGTCAGGCTAGGCTACAGCCATTTTTAATCAATCAAAATTTTTAAGTTTCTGTTAAAAATATATATATATTTTTATATATTAGTCATGACCTTGCTGACCTTCTTGAAGATGGGTCGTAGTTTTTCTCAGGCCGGTAAAACTTATTGAACCTTCCTAGGATGATCTATGACTATATTGATGATTCTATGTTGGGTCATTACAATTGTGACCTTACTTGACCTTGTGTACTATTGTATATAGGGTCGTGACTTTTTGGGATTCTAGATATGGCTTGTGAACCTTGTGGGATTCTATANATGATTCTATGTTGGGTCATTACAATTGTGACCTTACTTGACCTTGTGTACTATTGTATATAGGGTCGTGACTTTTTGGGATTCTAGATATGGCTTGTGAACCTTGTGGGGTTCTATATCTGAACTATGAACCTTTGTTGTATTGTTAAACTCATCTGCGTCCATTTAAAGGATGTTTTTATTAAGTTGTGACCATTAGGAGACCTCTAAGGTTGAGTCGTAAATGTCCTAAGGTCTGTTCAACCTATTAGAAAGGGATGTAATTGTTTAGGCATGTTTGGACTAGGATGTGACCTCTATGGGTTTTTTGGATAGATTCATTGAATCCTTAAAGTTTTAGATGCTCCTCATGACATGTCAACGATTTCTTTTTCAAATGATGAAATATTTCCATATGTCCTCTTTGAACCTGGGTGCCTTCCTAGGAAATCTCACTAGACAGCACCAAACTTCTCATATTGAGCATATACCCCTTCCATGTCTCATCCTTTGGGATAATGTGGTCCTTATTTATAGGTAGTTGTTCAATAAATTTATGTTTCGAGATAACATTACCCATAGGAATCAACATGCTTCTAGTTTTCTCTACTTGATTTTGCAGAGTGGATACACAATTGTTTTTAATAATGTTGTAGCTTATATTCTGAGCATTTGAATTCCCTTATTTCAACCTTCCAGAACCTTGAATACTAGTTCTTTTGACATGCTAATAAATATCTATAATAACAAATTAGTAGCTTCATAATAGTGATAGACTAGAGCTGAAGCAACCCCAAACTGATCTTTTTTCATCCCTTACAAGAATGGAAATAGCTGAGTGGGGTGTGTACTCATTCTCCAACATGTGTGGTGTACAAATTACAAACTAACAAGGATTTCTATGACATAAAATAAATAGTGTGTGAACTGGACACATTTTGTAGCTTCTCACCCTTAACATATACCCATGTTGTGTGTCATATTTTGCACTAAGGAGGTCCTTATTTACAGGTAGATGATAAAAATAATTCGACCAATTTCATTCAAAAAGATACTAGAGCATATGCCAATCAACCATAGAAATCCATCAAACTTGTTCCATTAACACCATTAAAGAATTTTTCTCTTTGAATTACCCAGTAAATAATCCAAAAGCACCAACTTGTTCAATTCCAATTAAAAATATCTATAAGCCTAATGGCCCATATCACTGTTAATATTGTAACCATTAACTTCACCTTTCCCTGTCTTATTAAAACCTCTATAGCCATGCCTAGATCCAACAATGCCACCTCGATCCCCATTTTTGAGTAATGTGAGACAAGGAAGTGAAATGATTCAAATAGAGATACCTTCCCAGCCAAAGGTGCATTTGTATCTTCCCCCAATTCTAGTATTATTGACCTTTTTTTCTAAGGTGATGGACTCTGTAATTCCTTGGCCCTCTTTTCCCAACCCCTTTTCTTCTAAGTATCACATGGTTTGCATTATCGGGAGGGACTTAAAATAAGGAAAGGGATCCTTTGGTTATGGTTCTTCTCAAATATCCCTAGTCCCTTGTTCTACCTTCCCTATTACGTCTACCATAGGAATTATTTTTCCAATTTCTTCCATCATCAACATCCCTGGATCTTCCTCTTCATCATGGTGAAGTTTATCATATATTTGTTAAATTATTGATCTTGAGGAAGATCAAAGTAGAGCACCTCTTATTTCTTTGGATACTTCTTCGTCTTCTAATAGGCTCCTCTTTTGTGCTTATTGAATCCATATGAGTTCACTTCAACGTATATTATATCTAGGGGAGCCTCACATTCCATGTCTTTAATGGTGACTATGGATCCCTTTGTCCTATAAAAGGTATAGTATGGTGGGCCCTCTAGAACTTCAGGAAGAGGAGACAGGAACACTCTATTTTCCACCCTCAAGAGTTCAAGTTTTCTCCTCAATCCAGCCTCAACTTACTCATAGGACACTTTATTTGTCATCCTTTAAATATCAGTCCTAACCTCATGGTCTTGGGGGTTTGGCAGCTTTATCCCCTTTTCTTATCAAATTATCATATGGAAGTCATGCTTCCATGGTTGATAAAAAGGTATATCAATTAGTTTAAATATCTCTAGGGCCTCCTTGATGAAATTATTATAATGTATACCACAACCCCCCATAGCTACTAGAAAGGACAATATTCCCTTATTATTTACCTTCAAGAAATGTATCTTATCTACCTCAACCATATGTTTCACATATTCTAGCACAAGTGTACCAAGGGTTAATAATTTTGGTAATTTTTAGTGGGCTAATTATGTTCCATATAATTTGATAACTATGAAATATTTTCCCAAGAACCAATATCCCCTTCGGATAACCTCCCACAACTATTAATAGGGCCTCATCTTAGGAAGCATCATTTTGGCTTCCTCCCCTTGAATGACGGAGTAGGCCTTGTACATGAATTCTAATACATATTTATAGAAGGAATCCCTAGGTCCCCCCTTTTTTACCCAAGATAACCAATCATATTTTCTATTAGGTAATACTCTTGTTGTCTTTTGCAAGTTGAGGGTCGGAAGGTGTTTCTCTTGGTAATATATGAATAAGTATTCTAGGTATAAAGGATATCTAAGCAATAAAACTCTATTAACTGAGAAGCTAGCCAATTTATGACCTTATTTCTACATAAATGGATTCTACATATCTAAAATTGGGGATATCCCTTGTATTGTAGGAATCCACCATATCTACCATCCCTTTGGGCCTTGGATATGTATTCATCAATTTCCCTCACTAAAATTAGGGTGAACATATAGAAGCATTCTTTGGTCCAAGGGGAGAACCACTTAATATTCCATGTTGTAGGGAGTATCTCAATTTGACCATTACTGTACTTGAGACTTGAAAAAACTTTGTCCCTCTAAGTTAGGGTCATTTTCTTATACCCTTGGGCCTTTGTTTTGCACCTCATGTTATAGGACAATGATTCCTAAGGACATGCCCAACATCTAAGTAATAGGGAGGGAATTTATATATTATAAAGTAGTTTGGCCATACATAGTGATGGTAGAGAAATAAGTGAGTTGGTAATACCTAGAACATAGTTCCACAAATTCATGGAAGGGAAATGTGTCAGGCGTGATATGTTTGGATAACCTATAATATGAAAGGGTGTTATGTGATTGACCTAAGATATGATTCCTATAAGAAATTCCAATGAATTGTTTGGGGGGACTATTTTTTCATATGAGAAGTAGCAACATGGGAAAACTCATCAACAAAGGGGGGTATTAAGAAGAATAGATGTCAATGGTACTAGAGAAGGTTCCAACAAAATGGGATGGAGAACTCCCAAAGGTGGCATTTTTGGCTCTATGCATGGAAATAGAGGTTTTAAGAAGAATACCCCTGCCAACTTCATCCTAGATTCTGTATATCGCAGATGAGACTAAATATAAAGACAAAAATGAAGTCAAAGGAAAGTTTATTTGTCCATCTCCAAAACCTATAATAAAGTTAGAGTCTTCGTTGAGTAGCAACAATATTGGTACAAAATAAAATTTTCCCTATCATAGCCCCTAGTCAAATGGAAATTCAGAATCAAAGAGATCAAGAAACAGAACATAGTTGCAACATTGCCAAATGAAGGTGTTTATGCCCCTTTTGCAACAAGCTTCTTTATTGTGAAATAAGACACCACTGATTCTCAATTTTGTTGAAGTAGATGATACTTTTAAAAAAAACTTAAGATCTTAGTTTATACATTTTTCACTATTCCTTTATACTAATATTTTTCTCTCATAGTTGATGTCAAATCAATATTTATTTCGAAATTTTTCATTGTGAAAATTGATGCATACAATTTCAACAAAGTTATCCAATCCATTTCAAGGGTTAACGGTTTAACAAACCTATCGTCTTCTTCATTTTCTGCATTACTTAACCTCAATGGGCCTTCCAACAAATACATAACAGGTATAAGTGAAAATAGGAGTGAAAATACAAACGGTAAAAACCTCAGGATTGATGAGGAAGCAAAGTGTGTAAAGACTATGAAGGCATAAACACACATGTCTTATCTATAAAAAACAATAAAAAAACAACATGTGTAGAATGGGGGTTGATTAAAGAACATCTCAATAGATGTATATGGTAGGGAGTCTGATATCATCACACTTTGAGAGTCTACGACCATCACACTCAAGGCTCAAGAGCCCAAAATCATATCTCAACCTTGAATATAGAGTCAATTAGAGCTTGAATTTATCAAATAAACTATTTTAATATTTAATAGATTAGTCATGACCTTGCTGACCTAGCTAGAGCTGGGTCGTAGTCTTGCTAAGGCTGCTAAACCTTACTGAACCTTACTGATATTAATTCTGTCACAACAATATTTGGACAATGCACCGACTCACAAGTGATTCAAGACAAATTAGACATGAAATGATGTAATGGTACTACAATAGGAGGTTGCAGCTCTGTATAATCAATAATAGAATGAATGATACAATACAATGTCATGTAGAATGCATGAATCCCAAGCCAATTAGAATTCACTAGGAGGTCATTCAAATTGCATGGATGGGTGTAGCTTAATTGTCTATTAGCTAACACTAGACACACTTAGTTAACCACTAAACTAGCCATAACTGACTCTCACTAAGTCTTAACTGAATCAGATTCCAATAGATGACTGAATCTAAATCAATGTAATTCAAACACATGTCACTTCATGTCAATCAGTAGGTGGTAGTGCATAATTAACTCTAATTAGCTCTAATGAAGTTAACTGAAGTGACACTAGTCATCAGAAGTGGTTGGGGGCGCATTAACTATCTTCAGTTCATCCCAATCAGCCCAAAATAGATAATTGCATGATGGAGGTGCCTTTACAACTCATCTTAACTGATTGTTAGATGAAAAAACAATCACTTAGCAATTAGGTGCACTTATGACACTTAGATCACCCCATAATTTCTCCCTGTTTTAAGGAGGAAGCCTAGTTAGCCTCCTCGATTGAAGGAGAAGGCTTAGTTAGCCTCCTTGATTGAAGGAAGGTGTGGTTGTGCTCATGTTGATGTCATGGTGTCCTCATCCGATTTCAATTAAGTCAATTAAACTTAGGATAGTGGGTAATTAGGCCAAAATTGACCAAATAAAGTGTGTAAGTTGGATAATGACTCCAACACCCCCCCTTAAGCTATACTCACGAGGAGTAAAATAAAATGCATGAAATGCTAGGGCCCCAGCAACAAAGGCTATAGGTCAGTACAAAAAATTAACTCTAGCAATGCTCAAAATAAATCTAAGTGAGGAAAGAGGGAAAACCCAATGGGAAAACCCCCCGTGCAAGCTGAACACTGAAGAAGTAATCTGATCACCCTGATGAACTCACCCCCAACAGTGAATGGAGGTAAGTGAAATTTTTTTGTATAAATATCTTGGTGAATATATCTACAATATTCTCATCTATAGGGCAGTATTGCAGAACAATGGTCTTGTCATGCACCAAATCCCTGATGTAGTGCATGTGTATCTCAACATGTTTGGTCCTCTTTTTAGTAATTGGATGCATGGAGATCTTAATAGCACTTTTATTTTCACAAAATATGACTATGGACAAAGTACTACCAATCTCAAAATCTAAAAGAATTCCTTGCAATCAAACAACTTGGATGCAAGCATTCACTGCTCCCTTGTACTTGGCCTCTACTGAAGACAATGCAATGGAACCCTGCTTTTTGCTAGACCAGAAAATGGGGCCACCACCAAACATAAATAAATACCTAGAAGTGGAATTTCAATCGATGGAATCCCTTTCCCAATCTGAATCTATATAACCAACCAACTCTATCTCAGAATCTGCAGCATAGTGAATGCCAGAGGATCTTGTGCCCTGAATGTACTGAAGGATCCTATTGGCTTCCTTCCAATGCAAGTAATGAGGCTGCTGCATGTATCTTGATACAACATTCATTCCATAAAAAATATCATACCGTGAATGTGTCAAGTAAAGCAAGCTACCAATCAGCTGGCGATAGATAGTGCAATCCATAGGTGGAGTGTTTTTTCTCTCTTCAAGGCTGATCCCTAAGAGGAAAGGAAATGGGGAAGCCTTGCATTAATCCATGTTAAAATTAATTAACAGGTCTGAAATGTATTTATACCAAGTCACCATTATCCCATCAAAGTCTTGGGAGAGTTCAAGCCCTAGAAATTGCTTCAAGAGCCCCAAATCGCTCATCTCAAATGCATAATGAAGAGAAGTTTTTATGAAAGAAATGGAAGCAAGTGTGATTCCTGTAATCAAAATATCATCAAAATATAAAACAATGATAAGTAAATTACCATCATACTTCTGTATAGACACATTCATATCATATTTACACCTTTGGAAGTTTTGTGAAATCAAAAAGGCATCCATCTTGGCATACCATGATCTTGGGGCCTGTTTCAACCCATATAATGATTTCTGCAATTTGGAAACCAAAGAAGGATCTGATGTGTACCCCTTGGGCTGATTCATGTCTATATACTCATGAATTTATCCATGTATAAAGGCACTCTTGACATCCATATGATGCATCTCCCAGTTCTTGGATGTCGCAATGGACAAAACTAGGCAGATGGAGTCCATCTTTGCCACCGGTGCAAAGGTCTCATGATAGTCCACTCATTGGACCTGGGAGAACCATTTTTCAACCATTATTGACTTATATTTTCAGGTTTTTCCATCAGCAGAAACCTTTTCTGAAACACTCACTTGCATTGAACTAATCTCCTCCAAGGTGGAAGAGAAACTAGCTCCCACATAGCATTTTTCCGAAGAGAATTAAACTCTTCGTCCATAGAAAATTTCCATCTTGGATATTTTTGAGCATGGTAGTAGGAATTATGATCTGAAACAATAATTAAATAACAGGTATCGGACAGTAATAAATCATGACAAGAGAGAGCAATACCTTCTCTTTGAAAATTAGACCGGGTTCTGCTTGGATTAGCAGGATTTCCAATGTTTTCCCCAGTGGAAGAGAGTGTCTTCTTGGCCCAAGTTGGGAGATGTGTTTGCACTTAAGAATATGATTATTAACCTGATATTTGTTTCTTTCTAATATCAGACATCATATTATAAAAATCAGAGCCATCACTCCTAATTTCATCATCCGAATAATTAGCAGAACAGGAGCGAATTTCAGCAGTTTTCTCCTTAACTAGTTCTACCTCTTGGAGAGGCTCTTCAAATCGGACACTTCTTTCAATGAAAATTTATTTGGTTCTGATATTAAGCAGATTGAATCCTTTATATTATTCTATTTATCTAATTAAAAATCATTCAACACTTTGCATTTTCAAAGCCTTCCTCTTGTCATTCGGAATTTGGGCCCATGCAGTGGACCCAAACACCCTGAAATTTGACACATTCGTCTTGTGCCCAAAATAGGCTTCGAAAGGTGTCTTTCCTTTCATGGAGGAGTGAGGTAATATGTTATGAATGTTTTCAGAAACATTCATGGCCTCATCCCATAAATTTTCATCCAATCCTTTTGCTTCCAGCATGCAGGTGGTCATCTCCTTGAGAGAGCGGTTTTTCCTTTCTGCTACATGATTTTGCTGAGGGGTGTAGGGAATGGAATGTTGGATCTTGATCCCGATGTCTGAAAATATTTTCAGTAATTATGAACTGATATATTCCACTCCATTATCATATCTCATATATTTAATCTTTTTACGATAGGCATTCTCAACCAGTGCTTTCAACTCAATAAATTTCTCCAAAACTTCAATTTTTTTCTTGATGAAGAAAACCCAAGTGTAACTAGAAAAATCATTTATGAAGGTGAGTACATACTGAGATCCATTCATGGATGTGGTGGGAATTGGTATGCTGATATCATAATGAATCAGCCCCAAGATACTTGATGCATGACTTTCCTTTCCCCGATCAAACTTGTGCTCAGGGTGTTTGCCAACAATACAACCTTTGCAAACTCCGGTGGTAGATTTGATGGCTGTGAGGC
Organism: Pseudotsuga menziesii; assembly: GCA_001517045.1. Lineage (NCBI taxonomy): Eukaryota > Viridiplantae > Streptophyta > Pinopsida > Pinales > Pinaceae > Pseudotsuga > Pseudotsuga menziesii. Next base: position 640,155 of record LPNX011106979.1, on the reverse strand, counting down.
CTTCAACAATGGAATTTTTCTGAATTCACTGCAAGTACTTGAAATTTAAATGAACAAACATTTCATTCCATATTCTACTGACCTCATTTCCATGAGTCAGAAGAGTTGTGGGTTTTGTATCCACCAGAAAATGGGAAAACTCATAGGCTTTTGCATGATGGTTTGCTAAGCCTTTTGCAACAAGTTTACCGGATGCAATATCAGTGATTTATACATCATTGTGGCTGAATGTTAGTCTATTGGGAGCTCTGGTATGATACATTTGATATACACTCGGTAGGTTGGAGGCCAAGGAGGGTACATACAGAACATTGAAAAAACTGCCATGTTCAAGATTTAATGTACCTTGTCCTTTCGAAATGATGGTAGAATCATCTCCCATGTGGATGGGAATGATTTTGTTGGTGTCCAGAGAAGAGAAGGAATCTCTTCTTTCCATAATTTGATTAAAAGCTCCAGAGTCTATGAGCAGAGCTTTGGGTTTTTAGGTGCTTTCCATGAGAGCATGTGCTCTTTCTTGCTGGGTATTCTGATCTTGGTTATCTCTCTTTTGAACAATCTCTGAAAGATTGATATTTTTTCTCTCGAGGAGAGAATTCATCTCATCAATATTCTTATTCATGCAAGAATGTTCAGGGTGGAAGCCCTTCCCACAATATGAACACTTTACTTTCTCGTTTCCTTGGTTTCCTTTGTTCTTGTGTTTCTTTGAGCTAGAAGGCTCTTCCTGCTGCTGGTTATTTTATTTAGGCTTTGGTGCATCAAATTTACTCTTTTGATTCTTCTTCCCTTTTCCCTTTGGATATTTTGGCCCTGAAGAAAATAGGGCTTGATATTTTTAGGATCAAATGAGCCCCATATGAACAAGCTTGTCATGCTCGTTTGTTAGGGACTCGATGAAGGCATCGAGAGATGGCATCTTCCATCCAGGGGTTGTGAGATTCTCGGAATGAAAAGTGGAGACAAATAATGAGTAGTCTGCACCAAGTTTGGAAAGAATTACGAGGATGAGATGATCATCCTCCTTATTCACCTCACATTGCTTCAACTATAGGACTAGATACTTGAATTTTGTGAAGAAGTCATTGAGAATTTTGAAATTGCCAGGTTGAAGAGAAATCAGCTCATTCTCCAGATGATAAATCCTCAAATCATCCTATTTGTCATACAAGGAGGCAAGTTGTTCCTAAATTTCTTTCGAAGTCTTCAATCCTGAGAGATGGAATAGAAAATACTTAGAGATAGAGAGACACAGAAATCCAAAAGATTCATCCATTTTGTTAAAATATCTAGCCTTGTCCACAACATGGTTTCCCTAGGTGTTCATAGTGACTCTATAGAGTCCTTTAGCACATAGCTGAATCTCCATATCTCCTTTCCATTGGTGTTAATTGAAATGAGTTAGAATATCTATGGAGGAATCCATTCTTCTGCTGTAGTGAATGCAGTGAACCTATAAAAAATCCCACAATCAACACAAAAAAGTCATTGTAAGGTTGGACAGCTTGCACATTTTAGGTTTTCATCACCCCTAGCATAATTGATCAAGAAATCTTGATCAACAATTCCTTAACTTGGGGTATTAAGTGGTAAACCTTCTACTTCTGGTGCAGTGCTGGAATTTGAGCTTTTCCTCAATTTTGCATGCTAGATCCATAAAAATCATGTTTTTGAAGAATAGAGCTTCATCCCTCCATGGATCTGATACCATATTAATTTTTTCACAACAATCTTGGGACAAAGCACAAACTCACAAGTGATTCAAGAAAAATTAGACATGAAATGATGTAACGGTACTGCAATAGGAGGTTGCAGCTCTGTATAATCAACAATAGAATGAATGATACAAAACAATGTCATGCATAATGCATGAATTCGAAGCCAATTTGAATTCACTAGGAGGTCATTCGAATTGCATTGATGGGTGTAGCTTAACTGACTGTTAGCCAACACTGGACACACTTAGTTAACCACTAAGCTAGCCATAACTGACTCTCATTGAATCCTAACTGAACCAGAGTGCAATAGATGATTGAGTCTAACTAAATGTAACTCAAACACATGTCACTGCATGTCAATAGGTAGTTTGTAGCGCATCATTAACTCCAATTAGTTTCGATGAAGTTAACTAAAGTAATACTAGACATCATAAGTGGTTGTGGGCGCATTAACTCACTCCAGTTCATCCCAATCATCCCAAACTAGACATTTGCATGATGCAGGTGCCTTTACAACTCAAATTAACTGATTGTTAGGTGAAACAACAATAAGTTAGGAATTAGGTGCACTTATGACACTCAGATCACCCCAGAATTGCTCCTTGTTTGAAGGAGGAAGCCCAGTTAGCCTCCCTGATTGAAGGAGAAGGCTTAGTTTGCCTCCTTGATTGAAGGAAGGCGTGGGTGTTCTCATGTTGATGTAATGGTGTGCTCATTTGATTCCAATTAAGTCAATTAAACATAGGATAGTGGGTAATTAGGCCAAAATTGACCAAATAAAGTGTGTAAGTTGGATAATGACTCCAACAATTGAACCTTATTGAACCTTCCTAGGATGATCTATGACTGTATTGATGATTCTATGTTGGGTCGTGACATTTGTGACCTTGCTTGATATTGTGGACTATTGTATATAGGGATATGAATTTTTGGGCTTCCAAATATGGGTTATGAACCTTGTGGGCTTCTAGATATGAACCATGAACCCTTGTTGGATTTTTAAACTCATCCATGACTGTTTAAAGGATGTTTGGGATTAAGTTGTGGCCATTGGGAGGCTTCTAAGGTTGATTCATAAATTTCCTTAGGTATGTTCATCCTGTTCTAAAGGGATGAGATTGTTTTAGGCCTATTGGAATATCTATTACTTCATCAGTAGTTGGAATATCTATCTTTGTTATTGCATCTCTGTCAAGTGTTATGTTGCATTCTTCATGTGGATATTCCAATATCATTATTTGTTTTACTATCACTCTATCATCCTCTGTGTAGAAGATCTCAACAAGTTCTGGTGTTGTATATATGGCATGAATTGTGTTTGATTCATAACAATTTTCTTCCAAAAATAGAGATGAAACACCTTCATGTTTCTGAACGTATGTTCTTTCTTGCTCTCTTTCCTTTTTAATATTCTTACATTCAAATTCCATAATTTATGCCACTTATGCTACTATGTTAGTATCTAGAACATATTCCTTATTTCATTTATGGATGAAGTTATACAAGTCTCCACTTGATGACATTCTATCAATGATGTTTTCTATGTTCCATTTATAGTGGCAAGTCTCTCAGCAATTTCTATTCCTACATCAGTATCTAGAGTTTGATCTATTTCTTGAGCTTGTTTCTACATAGCTGGAGGAGAGTGTGATTGTTTCTTGTTGACACACAAACATGATGGATGTGTATTTTCCACATTGTTACTTTCAAGTTATGTGGCTTCAACCTTTTCTACTCCAGTGATATCTATAACAACTTCTAGTTTTGTTTTATTCACTGTTGTATGTGATTGGTAATGATATTCTTCTGAAGGTATCACTGGGTCTGCTTCCCAATCGTTTTCCTTCTTGTGAATAGTCTCAAGAGTGTCATTTGATTCGATGATATCTGAAAATGTCTTCTTCTTTCTAGCTATTTTATATCTTGAACATCCATTATATGTGTTCCATTCATAGTGTCAAGGCTCTCAACAATTTCAGTTACTCCATCAATATCTAGAATTGGATCTATTTCATGACCTTGTTCCTCTATAGCTTGATGAGAGTGCGATTGTTCTTTGTTGACACACATACCTGTTGGGTATTGTGCATTTTCCACTTTGTTAATTTCAAGTTCTATGGCTCCACCCTTTTCTACTTCATTATTATGGAAACATAGATTAAATATTATTAATTTTGTGAGTATGTAAATGTGACAAAGATATAAGTTATGTCCTAGGATATGAGTGTTCCAAAAGTGGATAAATTAATCATGGTAGCTTGGTTTTAGGAACTTGAGAAATTAAGATATTTATTTTTGTTCTTTACCTAAAAATTGTCGATACTTACTTCTTGTTGTTGGTTGAGGATAAATCAAGGATGCCACTACAAGGAAGATGTCAAAATTTTACCTAGGACCAATCTTACTATTGTTTGGAGGGTTGAGACATGGTTAAAACATACCCAGAACTATCTAGAATGGCCAGAAATTCTAGGAAACAACCCAACATGGAGTGCTACTACAAGAATTAAGCTGCTTGCTGCCCAGAATTTGAAATAAACAAATTTTACTTATGTTTCCTTCCATAAACTCACAATGTTCTAAGATTTACACAAAGATGCCTCTTAGTGTTGTCCAAGGGCCATAATGGAGCTAATTGTTGCTAACTGAAGGTTGGAGTATTCCTAGAATTTGAAATGAGCATGCCATAACTCACAAAACTACCTAAATTTAATGAATGTTTCCATTGATGATCCATTATACTTCAAACAAGACCCTAGTTCAAGGTCAAACAGTCCACATACTTAATGAAGCATCATCACTAGGGCATCATCATCTAGGCTATAGAACTTAGGACCAAATCATTCAATATCCATCACATACACTCCCTTGATGAGATTGAGATTGTGATGAGGGTTTTACTTGGGTTGAATTAAAAAAATTTAAGGTGACTATTAACTAGTAGCTCGGAGAATGACACAATTTATCATTGTGAATGGACTTATTGGTTTGGATTCTTAGAACTTGTTCTACATTATCCTTCAATTTTATGAGCACTTAGTGTGTGAGAATAAATTTACTTAGTGAGAGACTGTTTAATGGAAGATATTCTTAATGATGGGTGTTTTATGTTGTAGCACTTTTCATCTACTTTTCACATGTGAGCAAGTATGGCACATTTAATTGGAGATGCATTTCTAGGAGCGAACACATGTTGCATGAAAAACGTTCGAGTGGATGAGTTTTCACACATGGTAATGTGCATACCCACCTTGGAACATGTAAGACACTCAACTTGGGTTGCTCCATGGAGAAGATCACTCAGCAGAAAGGGTTATGTAACCATATAATTTCTTGACACTTAGATTCGAAAAGAGAACCACCTAAATGCGATATTGAGGGATTTGTGTTTGGAGTGGTTAGGGTACTTGACACATGTGAATTTGTTTCGTCCTAACCTTGGGTGCACAATTTGAGGAAGGGTGTTATACTCAAGGGTGGAAATGGATTTTGTTTGAAAGAATATTATCTTGGCATATGTGGGATGCCCTACTTAGATTACTGCTTGGAGAAGTGTTCTTGAAAAAAATGGTATGGGCATGATTAAGGTTAAATTAGCAGTAAATAACAGATATGGGTAGTTTTCCTTGTAATAATAGTTAAAAAATATCCCTAATCTCACAATATATTATTTTTTGTTTGGAGGGTTGAGACATGGTTAAAACATACCCAGAACTATCTAGAATGCCCATAAATGCTAGGAAACAACCCAACATGGAGTGCTTCTACAAGAATTAAGTTGCTTGCTACCCAGATTTTGGAATAAATGGGTTTTACTTATGTTTCCTTCCACAAATTCACAATGTGCCCAGATTTACCCAAATATGCCTCTTAGTGTTGTTTAAGGTCCATAATAGAGCTAATTGTTGTTAATTAAAGGAAGGAGTATGCCTATAATTTGAGATGAGCATGTTATAACTCACAAAACAAGATAGATTTAATGAACATTTCCATTACTGATCCATTCTACTAGTAGACGTGGCAGTTTTGTAGCATGACATTATACCATAACTTTTAAGATCTATAAGACATTAAAACTCAGACATATAAAGTGCATTTTAGGATTTATTAAGGTTATCATGAAAGTCAAATTCCTAAGAAAATTAAATTCAGTAGCATACCCATCAGTTGGAACAACAGTTTGAAGAAATTCCTTGGATAATCACACAAACAAAATGTGGATTATTGGAAACAATTTTCATCAGCAACGGTTTACAGCATCCCTTGGAGTTAACATAGAAACATTATATGGTACATATCGTACCCCAGTCACAAATATTATATGGACATATTTGTTTGACCATGGTGGATGACATTTCTAGTGGTTGTGATTAGCAGCATGCACCTAACACACTAGCATATTTGAAACCCTAGCCTCCATAACATACTTTGATATATTGTATCTTTTTCAAAATGCCAATATGAAGTGAATCACAACTGCATATGTGACCACTCTTTGTTCCTGGAATAGCTCTATAAATAAAAGGCATCCAAACAAGGCCCTATTTCAAGGTCAAACAATCCACATACTCTATGAAGCATCATCACTAGGGAATCATCAATGATTATCTAGTTGTAGCGCTTAGGACCAAATCATTCAATTTCCATCACATACACTCCCGTGATGATATTGTGATGAAGGTGGTCACCCATGCAAAACGGGGGGTAGAACCTTTGATTAAACTTGTCACAATTGAAACACGGTTGAGATCGCAAAAATCCCTGTGTTATACAGATTGCTTTAATATCAGGGATTGGTTATCATTAGGGAAAGATGACTCTAGCCATACATGCTAAGAGTACATTTACAAATGAGAATGCCCATTTATTCAACAATTTTGGCAACAATTTCCTCAATAATAATTTTGGGATAGAAATTTAGCTTATGTTTAAACGTTATCCTTTTTTATAGGTGTTAACCAATATCACATTTGGGTTGAATCTCTATTGGATTTAAGTTTTGAGTGAAATCATCCGAAGAATATACAATGATGCAGAATTACCTGCCTTTTTATTCACATGTCATCCATGTTCCAGAAATGGGTTGACTATGGTGAGATCAAATGCTTGTTGCGGTCGCAGTGAGGGAATTATAAATTGTATCATATACATTACTGTTATTAAAATTTGACAAGTTACAATTATTAAATGTTGTCTGGATGGTTAATTTAGACAATATAACTGAGATTTGTTGGTAAATTTAGACAATAACTGAGAGCGTATTTTTATATAAAAGAGAGAAAAACAAATTAAGCTAAATTTTTCTAATAGATCCCTCCAAATACCTAATATGATAAGTATATTAAAATATTAAAATAATTTTTCTTCCTAGCCTCCCCATTCTGCTCATTCTGGCTTGTTAAAAGCTGTAGTTACTGGTCTGATAATTACACACATTTTTGAGTTGCCTTATGTTAGGCTTCTTATCTGATATTAACATAAGAAAATTTGTGGCCTTCTACAAAGGGTACATATGGAATGTTTTTTTTCCAAACCCAAGTTGGATATATTCATTTATCCTTCAAATTTTGATGATGTTAGGCTCTAAATCAATTGCTTGATTTTCTAAATTAGTTACAATGAAAAAAATCAAATGATGGTGAATTTACATCGGAGAAATGAATGCATTTTTTGTAATAATTGCTCTGAGTCCATCTTCTAATGCAAATATCGTTTGATTCCAGGATCTGAGTTTTACATTAGATCATGAAGTCCTTGTACTAGTTTCAAGCTCCTTATAGGGACTGTTACAAACTTTTTTGTACCATAGTTTGGTTACCTAAGGAGCCGCCGGTTAATAGACTTGTTCAAAGTCTGATTCTAGTGTATCAGTTAATCCATCTGCTTGTCTAGCCAATATTGGCTAGTCACTTTTTTATTTGAATAATTTTGACCATGGCCCCACGGGGTTTGTAATAAAATGTGCTAGTAGGATATTTTTGAGTAGTTCGGTCTCCTGAGACGTAGAATCTCAAATAGGGTATTCTAGGGAGTTTTTTGGCCCTAACAATTATGCTTTGCCTTCAGCCGAGTATAATTGACGAGGTTTTCTCTCGCTTCCTCCAAAGATGGAATGCTCGATGTTGAATTCTAGGCCTTGGGGGGTTATTAGAGCCCAACTGAGTGTTATAAACCTACTAGACATTTTTTAGATAGATCATGGTCATGTCCTAAGTCATCTGGACATATAAAAAAATTTCGAAAAAATCTTTTTTCGAACAGGGAAATTTTTTTATTTTTTATTTTTTTAATTTTTAATTACTTTCCTAAGTTTTTGGGTTAATTTTTCCATAAATTAAATAAAAAAAACCCGTTCATGGTAAGTCGGTCATCCAGACTCTGAATTCAGTGATTGAAGGATCTAACCTTAATCCAAAAATCATTCTCGATCAGCCAGCCAGTCAAAACCAACTTTCATATCAACAATCGGACACATAATACCTTTTTTTTCTCAAAAAAGTCAGTTTTGAGTAAAAAAATGAATTTTTAATAAAAAATGATTATTTTGGAGAAAATTAAAACTCTCCAAACTAATCCAAATTCAGTAAAATAAAAATTTAAATGACATCTCATGGAGCGCTTATGATGATTGGAGTTATCATAACTCAGCTTCAGTCATCATTAAGAGAGCAATTAATTTATTATCAGTTAGCAGACATGTCATCTCTAGCTAAAGAATGTGATGGAGAGCACTCATTGGTCCGATGATTTGATTGAGGTGAATACTGAAGCTTACACCATCAGTAGGCTTCCCAAACCTAGCAGTGGCTCCTCCAGACCTAACAAAGTAGGTTTCTAGACCTAGCAGGCAGCTTTCCTATGCAGTAGGGCACCTCCTTCAATAGCTCACGCCCCTCTCTCTCCTGAGGGCGCCTTCCACACATGTGGGATCATCTGTGGATGGATTTCAGTGTTTAGGGTTGGAGTGGGGGTGCCTTTCCTAGGTGGAGGCCTCCCCTCACTCCCAGTTCTCCGATTTAGGTTTGGCATCTCTGTTTGGTGGCCAGGCTGGTTAGGGTTTGAGGATTGGTTTTAGGGTTTTAGCACTCTCTCATTGTACAAATAGAGGCTCCTTTAGCTCTATTCGGATGGATTTTTGTGTAGAGAAACTCTGGTGAAACTTTTGTAATTGCTTGTTGCTTCTATGCAACCATTGGAATAAAATTAAGGCTTTGGAGGCTCATTTGGTGTGAGTCTTTGGATGGTTGAACTTGATGGATGAGGTGATGTTGTTTTAATGCTTTCTTTCTTGTCTATTTGAGATTATGATGTTATGCTTTAGAAGGATTTTGTAAACACATAAGAACAGGTATTTGCAGTTTGCAAGTTAGTTATTTATTGATTTACTTCTAGAATTTAAAAAAGAGCATTGTTTTATTTAGTTGTAATTCATGCTCTTCTTTATTTCAATTTGTGAACAATACATGATCTAATATTTTGTATGGAAAGTCTATGAGTGTTATTTTGTAGATCCTTCCATCCAACCAAGCAGAAGTTTGAGCTCAGCTGCATCTTTTTCTCTTGGAGTCAAGTATGCTTTTCCGGTAATTACATGCTTCACAAGATCCAAGTGCTTTAAAAAGATCCACAGGTTTGACCATTCTCTCCTTGCTTTTATTCATCATTCAAATTAAAAAATATTTATTTTCTTGGGATTAGGGCACATTTGGGCTAAAGTGAACATTCATTCACTTATCCTTTGTCCCGGTTGGCTGCCTTATGCTTTACTTTCAGCCTTGCAGGCCTTTTATTTGCAGACTTTCCTTTCTTTTGTTCACTGTACACTTTTCCCCACTTTTTACCCTTTTGGACAGCCCTCTTTTGCCTCTTTGTTTCCACTTTTTGCAGCCCCTTTCTATAATTTTCTTCAACCATTTTTTGGGCTATACTTTCAGCCTATTTCACCCTCATTTTTCAGCCCTCTTTCTCACTTAGTTTCCAGCTTTCTTTGACTTTCCTTTTGCCCTCTTTCCACCCCTCTTTCACCCCTCTTGCCTTGCCCTTTCTTGCTTCTTTTTTTCCTTCTTCTCGGTGAGTTTGGGTAAGTGTTTTTAGCTAGTTTATAGATTAAATTTCAAGTTATTTTTTATCAACTAATATCATAACAAGTGTGTGTCTAGAGATCTTAGATTGCAGACAAGTGAAGGAGAGTCCAAAGGCCACAAACAAACGAGGAGTGCAAAAAGAACAAAAAGACTGCTATCCCTCTTCTCGCATGCCCTTATTTCCCCATTCTTCCAAGAAGCAAAGAACACATCATCATTGTAAAATATTAATAAAAAAGGGCTGAGTGGGAGAAAGTCTCCTTTCTTTTCTACTTCCCCTATTTTGGGGAAGTGTGTCTTGTGTTCATTTTCATGAGTTACTTAGTTCAGTTTTCCTTAAGCAATTAGTTTAGTTCTTTGATTAGACTTAGTTTCATTCTTACTAATTGCTATTTGTTCCTTGTCTTCATTTCCACTAATTTATAGATTCATCATTGCTTGTTGGTGTCTTGTTATAAATTTTCAAGTCATAAAAAGAACCAAAATCTCTTGAATCTCACCATAAGGTGGATCAAGAGTGCTCTCTGTTGGAGATTTTAATCAACCACTTTCATCTTAATTGTTGTGCTTGTTTAATCAATTAATTATTTAAGACTCTTGAACTTGCAAAAACACAAGTCAAGAGCACTCTCTATCGGAGAGCATCCTAGGTTTGCACAATCCTTGCATTAGCTGCATATAGATTAACTAAGTCTCTTGAACCACTATCATAAGATGGGGTCAAGAGCACTCTCTATCGAAGAGTCTAATTAATTGTTTTAATAAAATATTCAACACACATACCCCTTTAATTAATTAACCCCCATTCCTCCTTGCCATAGTATGCTCTTACTGATCCTAGATCGGAGTACCTAGAATCGGCACTGGATCTTTAAACCCTACAAGAGTAACCTAATAACACTTAAACACCCTGTAACCAATGCACCGACATTGTAGGGATTCTTCCAAAGTACTTCCTAGTAGAGGCACCGGAACCTCCCGCTGTCATAGATTCTCGGCCAGCTGGTCACTTGACAATATCATCTTGGGATACTGGGCGGGCCCGACATGTCTTCAACGAAGGGAACTTAGAAGAGTCTCCCGGCTTTGAAAAACCCTTTTGTTGACACCCTAAAGCAAGAACACTATTAAAAACTCTTAAAACTTACCAAGAGTACTTGCAAAACCTAACATTCACTGGCATCTTTTGGGATTCACGTCTTTTTATACACAAAGAATCTCTAATAAGTTGACTCCATAGGCACTGGTTCCATCTTTTAGCATTGTTGATAATCTGGGTCATTTTTCCATCTAATGTTTGATTATAAATCATATATGTGAATGCTTTATCTATTTTGTGAAGTTCTCAAATATTTGTCTATCTTTCAATTCCGGTGATAGCAATGTGGATTGCTTTGTCGTGTGTTCAATTCATCACATTAATCATCTTAAATCACAATAACTCCTAAACAACACCCATCCGCATCTGAAACATCTAAAAATTAACTTAAACATTGAGCCATAGAAAACTCTTTGTTAGGGACTACCCCCCTTGGCTTCGTTAGGAGTTAGCCTAAATGGAGGAGCTAGGAGTAGGTGACAGTACCTAGCTCTGTGCTTGCCCCCAAGATCACACCTCTCCCACTTTCTCAAGTGAGGAGACAACTTTCAGAAGATTTCTGCTGCTGGTGTGCAATCGACGGACAACATCTTTTGGCGTTGTTGCTAAGGAAAAATATTTTTGTCCCTGGATGACCTTTGTTTATTTTAGTTTTTTACCTTTTTATCCTTTTTGGTAGATTTTTAGTCCAATCACTCTCTAAAATTAGACTTACGTCCACCTAGCGACTCCACTGTCAGTTAACACCTCAAGGTATTCTACTAGAAGAAACTCTGTAGGTTTGGTCGATTTCATCCCTGACCCCGAAAAGGTCTTAAGGAGGAGATTAAACAAACTATCTTCTTGCGGGATCCTTGTAGAACTTGGATCTAAGTCTGTTTCATACATCCATCTTTTATTTCCAGAAAAAATAGAAAATTTGCAAAATAATATCTGTTTCCTTAATCCAATGGGTGATTTTTTTACTCAACTAAGCTTTTCTCAGATAGCAGGTTATCCTCATGATATCCCTGACAAGGCTATCGACAAGCTTATGACATATAATGGCACTGATGCCTCCCTCTCTGCTGAGCATGGGGACTTCACTTAGTGAACCTCTCACATAGCATGTGCGATCATGGGATATTAAAGAATACCCTTAATTTCCAGAGATATTGACCCAAACTCTTTTTGTTGAAACCCCCTCCCAATACTTAAAACCTTCTCCCCACCCCTTTTTATACCTTAATCCTTATAAACCACCCTACCCACCCCCACCTTAAACCCCTCATCCCCCCAATACCTGCAATATATTTGTTCAATTTTTGATAATTTTAAAACCCACAATATGAACTAACGTGATAGGATATTGGTCAACAAGTGAAGCCCCCGTGCTGCTAAGTAGCATATCAAGAATTTCACCAGACACTGTGGTGCCCATGTCAGGGGTACAGATAGGCATGAAGATGTTTACATGACCTTATTTTCCTTGTCTTTGGATGGCAAGGCTGGCAATTGGAACGATAATTTTCTGGACAATTCTTTCGCCACCTTAGCATACTTCAAGGCTACTTTCCTTGGAATGTTTGGCAACAGAAAGGAGCCTAGACATCTAGTAGCAGCTTTGACCAGCATAAATAAGTACGAAACTGAAACAATGGATGAATTCAACAACAGGTTCACTGAATTAGCAAATTCCATCCCTGCCACTTATTCTCCTCCAGCAGCTTCTGTTCTAGACTATTATATCGAAGCATTAAGTGGCAAAATCCAGTACCAGATCAGAGACAAGGAGCCAGCTACTCTACTTCTAGCTCAAGGTTTGGCCATTAAAATTGATAAGAACATGCAGTCTTTAGGAGAGTCTAACATCCAAGGTTACTCTAGGGCTTCCATTCCTATTAAAAATGTTGAACACAAAGGGAAAGAGTCATCAAATGAAGCTTATGAGAAAAAGCTCACTGATCTAACTAAGAAAATGCAAGAAATGGAAAGGAAATACTTAGTGTAAATTAAGGAAGTTCAAAATAGAGTCATAACAGTTGAAAGAACGCAACCACCACCTCCTAGAAATTTTCCTGCAAAACCAACATGGCAGAGAAAGAACCCCAACCATGAGCAGAGGCCTCCTCATCAGCTAGAGGCCACTAATGTGGTTGAACCTTACAAACCATTTTGTAGGGAGTGCAGAGATTTCCATGAGGAATCTAGCTGCCATTATGCATGTTATGTCCAGGAGCATGGTTATCCTGAGGAATGCAGTCCTAGTACGTCTGCAAGCGAGCCTAAATTCATTCACAATGTCAGAGACATATATGTTGACCACAAGGATAGTTGGAATCAAGCTAACCAGTTTCATCAACGGGTTGATTACTTAACTGAGTATTACGGGGAAATGCCTCCGAATAGTAACAATGTTTAAAATTTCATAGGCATGACATATCAAAGAAGACCTAGGGAAGGACCATCTACCCAAATTGCTCCAAAGGTAACAATTTCTGACATCCCTCCTGAAATAGATGATAAGTCAAATTCTATTGCTCTAACTTTTGATTTAGGTAGTTGGTTAGCAAACTCTAAAGTCCCGGTTCCCATGCTTGAATTGTGTAAAATTATTGGTCAAAACGAGAAATTGTTGAAAATGCTTGAGCCTCATATTAACAATGATCCCCCTCCTACCTCAAAAATAGTTGCACTTGAAAAACCTAAAGCTCCAAAGAAAGTAACTTTTGACAACACTATAGAACAGCCTCCTTCTAGTCAGGAAAATATTTGCAGAGTTCCTCCTGTAATCTTGCATACTAGGGACCCAAGAAAAGAAGATCACCCGCCCTTCTACATGTCATTGATGATAGGTGATTTTCTCCTGCACAACTGTATGCTAGATTTAGGATCGGGATCAAATATTATGACCAAGAAAGTCATGCAGCAACTTGGCCTTAGAACCACTCACCCTTACCAAAATGCATGTGCCATGGATTCTAGACCCGTCAAAGTTGAAGGTATGATCGAAAAGCAAAATGTGAGGTTAGCAAAGTATACTGACATCCATATTACCATGTATATTCTCGTCATAGATGTACTGGATAAATGGGGCATGCTCTTGTCCAGAATATTCGGTGCAACCTTAGGGGGATCCATCCAAATGGATTGGACTTACGCCACTGTACCTACATCAGAAAATTCATTAGTTAAGTTACATACAGAGAAAGAACGAAGACATCATGTAGAAAACTCAGGGAATCCATCAAATGAGTATGTCAACTACTCAAGTGAACTAGGGATGTACCAGATTAACTCCACTTTCTTAGAGCCTATCCGTGAAGAAATAAAAAATGAAAAGCTTGATGAATTACAGAGGATGAACTTTGATGGAGCCTATTCTAGAGCAGGAAAAGGTGCTGGGATAGTCATTATGTCACCTGAAGGTAAAGTTTTCAACTTTTCTTTTAGATTAGAATTTGAGGCAAACAACAATGTAGCAGAATATGAGGCACTTCTACTGGTTGCATTGATATTTCCAATGACATGGGAATTAAGTTGCTTGATATTAAAGGGGACTCTTATTTGATTGTACTACAAGTTAAGGGTCAGTTTGCATGTAAGTGTCAAAGACTTAAGAAATATAGAAATGCAATCTGGGATACAATGGAATTCTTTGATGCCCTTAACTTAGAAGCGTCTCTAAAAATCAGAATAGTGCCTCCGACGGACATGCAATTTCAGCGTCAACTCTTCAGCCGTCGGATGAGATGTTAGAGGGGAATTATACATTAGAGATTAACTTCAGACCTTCTATTTCTGATAATGTTGAACATTGGCAGGTCTTCAAAGACGATGAGCAGATTTTGAGATTCATTCATAATGTCGATGAATTCCTTAATTTTAAACTAAATGATCCAGAAGAAAACAAAGAATATTATGGAGAAGGCGACCAGTTTAACAATCCTATCCCACATGGTCTAGTTTCATTAGAAAACATCTTTGATAGACAGGATAGAATAAAAAGCAATGTTGAGCAGATGAAACCAGGAGATTACATTGAAATCAACATTGGGACAGAAACAAAACCTAAAATTATAAAAATTGGAAAAGGTACTTCCGAAAAAGAAAGGAATAGCCTTATAAAATTGGTCAAAGAGTATAGGGATGTATTTTCCTTTACTTATGATGAGCTCAAAGCTTATAGGGAAGATGCATTTCAACATACTATTCCCCTAAAGTCGGGATGTAAAAAAGGCAAGCCTTTCAGACAAAAACTTAGGCAAATAAATCCTAAGTTAGCACCAATCATCAAGAAGGAGTTACAAAAAATGCTAGCAGCAGGAATAATAGCTCTCACTAGACATTCAATGTGGTGCTCTAACTTAGTAGTTGTAAGGAAGAATAACGGGAGCATAAGAATATGTATATATTTCAGGAATCTAAACATAGCATGTTAGAAGGACAATTAACCCCTCCCCAACATGGAGACCCTCCTCCAACGGGTCACTGGATCGAACATGATGTCGATGATGGATGGTTTTTTGGGCTATAATCAAGTAGTCATTCAAGAGGAGGATAGGCATAACACCACTTTCACAACTCCTTGGGGTACTTTTGAGTATCTGAGAATTCCCTTTGGCCTTTTAAACGCATGAGATACTTTCCAAAGGGCCATGGATTATGCTTTCAAGGAGTTGATTGGAAAAGTCATTGAGATCTATCAAGATGATCTCACTATTTTTTCGAAGGAAAGATCCAGCCATGTTGGTCATCTCAGGCAATTTTTGAACAATGTAGGAAGTATGGCATTTCTCTGAATCTGCCTAATTCGGTGTTAGGCATAGAAGAGGGAAAACTCTTAGGACATATTATCAACAAAGACGGTGTCAAAATTGATCCTGAGAGAGTAGAGGCCATAAAATAGATCCCTCTCCCTAAGAATGTTAAAGCTCTTCAGTCATTTAATGGTCATATCAATTTTATCAACAGATTCATTCCAAACATGGCAGAATTAATGAAACCCATGCATGCCTTACTAAAAAAAAATGCTAAGTTTGTGTGGACCACTGAAGGAAGGAAAGCCTTTGATTCAATAAAGAATTCCATTGCCAGGCCTCCGATCTTAGTCGGCCCGAATTACGCAAAGGATTTCATTATCTTTTCATTTGCTTCTGAAGATACCATTGCCGGTGTGTTGCTCCAAAATAACTTCGAAGGGTTCGAGCATCCCATAGCATTTATGAGTAGAGCCTTGTAGAATTCCGAGCTAAAGTTTACCATCATGGAGATGCAAGCTTATGCCTTAGTCAAATCATTAAAACATTTCAGGACTTATATCGGGTATTCCAAGGTTACCGGATATGTTCCCCACACTGCAGTCAAGGATATCCTTTCTTAAAAGGATTGTTTAGGAATAAGGGGTACATGGGTATCCAATATTCAGGAGTATGACCTTGAGATAAAACCTACTAAATTAATCAAGGGACAAGGCCTAGAAAGAATGCTTACTCAAAAGAATGAAGAAACCATTGAGATGATTGTAGAAAATGATATCCCGCAGCATACCATGACTTCTGCCCTTCAAAACCTTAACAACAATTGGTATTCAGACGTCATTTTCTTTCTCCTCCATCTCACTTGCATGAATCACCTCAAAGGACACAAGCATAGGGCTTTGAGACTTAAGACCACTAGGTATTGCCTTACCCAAGAGGGTCTGGGTTGGAGGAACCCAGATGGTATTATACTTAGGTGCATCAACGAACATGATTCTAAGAAGATATTAGCAGAGTTTCACTCATGATTTTGTGGAGGCCACTATGCAGCAAATACAACTTCCCACAAAATATTGAGAGCTGGTTGCTATTGGCCAACCATTTTTGCAGATGCTCACAAGCATATCAATTGTTGCCAAGAGTGCCAGTTGTTCACTGGGAAGCAGAAGTTGGTAGCTCTTCCCCTTACTTCGGTTGTTGTCCTTGCCCCTTTTCAGCAGTGGGGGCTTGATTTTATTGGAAAATTCAAGGATAACTCCAGCAATGGTTTTTGTTGGATTCTCACAGCAACTGATTACTTCACCAAGTGGGTAGAGGCTATAACCACTAATACTTCCACTGAGAAGGTTGTTATAGACTTCCTCGAGGAAGGAATCATCACCAGATTCAGGACTCCCTTAAAAATAACAATCGATAATGCCAAAGCCTTCAGTTCCGAAAAAATGAATGACTTATGTTTTAAGTATGGAATTATCCTATCCCACTCATCTTATTATTACCCACAAGGCAATGGACTTGCTAAGTCCACCAATAAAAATTTAATGTCAATCCTCAAGAAGACTGTGGGGGATAATAAGAGATCATTGGATAGTAAAATTAAGTATGCTGTGTGGGCGGATAGAATCACTAAGAAGAACTCAACTGGTAAATCACCTTTTGAGATGGTGTATGGACTCATAGCCACCCTTCCGGTCAGTATGCAGATTCTGATCTTCAGGATGCTAAGTGAGTATGGCACAGAATAGGCAGAAATGGAGCAGAGAATAAACCAGATTATAGAATTGGATGAATCCCAAAGAGCTTCCCTTGATTAGTCACTCAGACATTAGGAAAGTATGAAGGGCAATTTTGATAAGTCAGCTAGGCCGAGAGCTTTCCAAATTGGAAATACTGTTCTCTTATGGGATAAGAGAAGGGAGAAGCCTGGAAAGCATGGGAAATTTGACAGCCTTTGGAAAGGCCCATTTATCATCCATGACACGGTTGGCACCAATTCTTTTTTCCTTAACACTATGGATGAAGAAATTTTAAACCTGCCCATGAATGGCCAACACTTGAAGCCTTTCTATCGAAACAACCTCCAAGATGCCCAAGGGGTCATCACAGGGCTTTTCTAAACCCATCCTTGTTGTATTTCTATGCACTCTATTTTTGTATCATATTTTATGTATCATAACTTTGTAGAATGTTGCATTAAAGCTCTTTCTTTTGTATACTAGCATTTGTATCATATTTCATTCTATATATGCCGAAAAAGAAGAAGTTTATTTTTATGTACTTTATTTCGAAAAAAGAAAAACATATTTTTTGGTATTTCATCATGGCATATTGTTATCATATACATGGAACTGAGACACTTTTGTTTACATGTAGTTACCAGAGATTCCTGGATTCTCAGGCACTCTTTTTTATCAATAGATCAAGCAAGTACCTGTCCCACAGTTGGAGCCAGATGTTACCAACTTTTTTGTACCATAGTTGGGTTACCTAAGGAGCCGCCAGTTGACAGACTTGTTCAAAGTCTGATTCCAGTGTATCAGTTGATCCATCTGCTTGTCTAGCCGATATTGGCTAGTCACTTTTTTATTTGAATAATTTTGACCATGGCCCCGCGGGGTTTGTAATAAAATGTGCTAGTAGGATGTTTTTGAGTGGTTTGTTCTCCTGAGACATAGAATCTCAAATAGGGTATTCCAGGGAGTTTTTTTCCCCTGACGATTATGCTTTTCCTTCAGCTAAGTATAATTGACGAGGTTTTCTCCCGCTTCCTCCAAAGCTGGAATGCCCGATGTTGAATTCTGGGCCTTGGGGGGTTATTAGAGCCCAACTGAGTGTTATAAACCTACTAGACATTTTTTAGATAGATCATGGTCATGTCCTAAGTCATCTGGACATATAAGAAAATTTCGAAAAAATCTTTTTCGAACGGGGAAAAAATTATTTTTTTAATTTTTTTAATTTTTAATTACTTTTTCCTAAGTTTTTGGGTTAATTTTTCCATAAATTAAATGGAAAAAACCCGTTCATGGTAAGTCGGTCATCCAGACTTCAAATTCAGTGATTGAAGGTTCTAACCTTAAGCCAAAAATCATTCTCAATCAGCCAGCCAGTCAGAACCAACTTTTAGATCAACAATCGGACACATAATGCCTTTTTTCTCAGAAAGTCAGTTTTGAGTAAAAAAATGAATTTTTATTAAAAAATGATTATTTTGGAGAAAATTAAAACTCTCCAAATTAATCCAAATTCAGTCAAATAAAAGGATAAATAACATCTCATGGAGCACTTATGATGATTGGAGTTATCATAACTCAGCTTCAGTCATCATTAAGAGAGAAATTAATTTATTATCAGTTAGCAGACATGTCATCTCCAACTAAAGAATGAGACGGAGAGCACTCATTGGTCTAGTGATTTTATCGAGGTGAAAAATAAAGCTTACACCATCAGTAGGCTTCCCAAACCTAGCATTGTCTCCTCCAGACCTAACAAATTAGGTTTGTAGACCTAGCAGGAAGCTTTCCTATGCAGCAGGGTGCCTCCTTCAACAGCTCACGCCCCTCTCTCTCCTAAGGGTGCCTTTCCACACGTGTGGGCTCATCTTTAGATGGATTTTAGTGTTTAGGGCTGGAGTGGGGGTGCCTTGCCTGGGTGGAGGCCTCCCCTCACTCCCGGTTCTTCGATTTAGGTCTGGCATCTCTGTTTGGTGGCCAGGATGATTAGGGTTTGAGGATTGGTTTTAGGGTTTTAGCACTCTCTCATTGTACAAATAGAGGCTCCTTTAGCTCTATTCAAATGGATTTTTGTGTAGATAAACTCTTGTGAAACTTTTGTAATTGCTTGTTGCTTCTATGCAACCATTGGAATAAAATTAAGGCTTTGGAGGCTCATGTGGTGTGATTCTTTGGATGATTACACTTTATGGATGAGGTGATGTTGTTTTAATGCTTTCTTTCTTGTCTATTTGAGATTATGATGTTATGCTTTAGAAGGCTTCTGTAAGCACATAAGAATAGGTATTTGCGGTTTGCAAGCTAGTTGTTTATTGATTTACTTCTAGAATTTAAAAAAGAGCATTGTTTTATTCAGTTGTAGTTCATGCTCTTCTTTATTTCAATTTGTGAACAATACATGATCTAATATTTTGTATGGAAAGTCTATGGGTGTTATTTTGTAGTTCCTTCCATCCAACCAAGTAGAAGTTCGAGCTCAGCTGCATCTTCTTCTTTGGAGTCAAGTATGTTTTTCCAGTAATTGCATGCTTCACAAGATCCAAGTGCTTTAAAAAGATCCACAGGTTTGACCATTCTCTCCTTGCTTGTATTCATCATTCAAATTAAAAAATATTTATTTTCTTGGGATTAGGGCATGTTTGGGCTAAAGTGAACATTCATTCACTTAGCCTTTTCCCTGTTTGGCCACCTTATGCTTTACTTTCATCCTTTCAGGCCTTTTATTTTCTGCCTTTCCTTCCTTTTGTTCGCTGTCCACCTTTCTCCACTTTTTACCCTTTTGGACAGCCCTCTTTTTCCTCTTTGTTTCGACTTTTTGCAGCCGCTTTCTATCATTTTCTTCAACCATCTTTTGGGCTGTAATTTCAGCCTGTTTCACCCTCATTTTGCAGCCCTCTTTCTCTGATTTTCAGCCCTCTTTCTCACTTAGGTTCCAGCCTTCTTTGACTTGCCTTTTGCCCTCTTTCCACCCCTCTTTCACCCCTCTTGCCTTGCCATTTTCTTGCTTCTTTTCTTCCTTCTTCTTGGCGAGTTTGGGTAAGTGTTTTTAGCTAGTTTATAGATTAAATTTCAAGTTATTTTTTATCAACTAATATAATAACAAGTGTGTGTCTAGATTTCTTAGATTGCAGACAGGTGAAGGAGAGTCCAAAGGCCACAAACGAACAAGGAGTGCAAAAAGAACAAAAAGACCGCTATCCCTCTTCTTGCATCCCCTTATTTCCCCATTCTTCCAAGAAGCAAAGAACACATCATCATTGTAAAAGATTAATAAAAAAGGGCTGAGTGGGAGAAAGTCTCCTTTCTTTTCTACTTCCCCTATTTTGGGGAAGTGTGTCTTGTGTTCATTTTCATGAGTTACTTAGTTTAGTTTTCCTTAAGCAATTAGTTTAGTTCTTTGATTAGACTTAGTTTCATTCTTACTAATTTCTAGTTGTTCCTTAGCTTCATTTCCACTAATTGCTAGATTAATCATTGCTTGTTGGTGTCTTGTTATAAATTGTCAAATCATAAAAAGAACCAAAATCTCTTGAATCTCACCGTAAGGTGGATCAAGAGTGCTTTCTGTCGGAGAGTTTAATCAACCACTTTCATCTTAATTGTTGTGATTTTTTAATCAATTAATTATTTAAGACTCTTAAACTTGCAAAAACACAAGTCAAGAGCACTCTCTATCGGAGAGCATCCTAGGTTTGCACAATCCTGGCATTAGTTGCATATAGATTAACTAAGTCTCTTGAACCACTATCATAAGATGGGGTCAAGAGCACTCTCTATCGAAGAGTCTAATTAATTGTTTTAATAAAATCTTCAACACACATACCCCTTTAATTAATTAACCCCCATCCCTCCTTGCCGAAGTATGCTCTGACCGATCCTAGATCGGAGTACCCAGAAATGGCACTGGATCTTTAAACCCCGCAAGAGTAACCTAATAACACTTAAACACCTCATAACCAATGCACCGACGTTGTAGGGATTCTTCCAAAGTACTTCCTAGTAGAGGCACCGGAACCTCCCATTGTCATAGATTCTTGGCTAGCTGGTCACTTGACAATATTAGCCTGGGATACTGGGTGGGCCCGACATGTATTCAACGGAGGGAACTTAGAAGAGTCTCTCGGCTTTGACAAACCCTTTTGTTGACACCCTAAAGCAATACCACTGTTAAAAACTCTTAAAACGTACCAAGAGCACTAGCAAAACCTAACATTCACTGGAATCTTTTGGGATTCACATCTTTTTATACACAAAGCATCTCTGATAAGTTGACTCCATAGGCATTGGTTCCATCTTTTAGCATTGTTGATAATCCGGGCCATTTGTCCATCTAATGTTTGATTATAAATCATATCTATGAATGCTTTATCTATTTCGTGAAGTTCTCAAATATTTGTCTATCTTTCAATTTCGGTGATAGCAATGTGGATTGCTTTGTCTTGTGTTCAATTCATCACATTAATCATATTAAATCACAATAACTCCTAAACAACACCCATCCACATCTGAAACATCTAAAAATTAACTTAAACATTTAGCCATAGAAAACTCTTTGTTAGTGACTACCCCCCATTGGCTTCGTTAGGAGTTAGCCATGAGTTAGCCTAAATGAAGGAGCTAGGAGTAGGTGACAGTACCTAGCACTATGCTTTCCCCCAAGGTCACACCTCTCCCACTTTCTCAAGTGAGGAGACAGCTTTCGAAATATTTCTACTGCTGGTGTGCAATCAGTGGACAACAAAGACTTTTTTATACATTTTTAAGTGTTTTTCCTCTTTTATAGATAAATATGAGATGATGGAATGTTAGAGCATCGTAAAGATATTTACACTCTGTGCTCAATCAATGATTCTTGTAAATCCATTTGTGATGCCTATTTTACAGGGTTTGATTAAAGCACAACAATATGTTGGGACCATTTTAAGGTCCCAACCATATTTAGTTATGCAGTGGATGAAACTTCAATGTATTCAATATTATTGATATTGAAATATGCGAAGTGTGGTTGTTACCAAGAATTTTGTGTTGTCCTCTTTTTCTTTGTTCGATTATGTTTCTCTATACATTGTACAGTGTATAAGAACACTTTTGTAGTAGAAGAA
This sequence comes from Pseudotsuga menziesii, assembly GCA_001517045.1. Lineage (NCBI taxonomy): Eukaryota > Viridiplantae > Streptophyta > Pinopsida > Pinales > Pinaceae > Pseudotsuga > Pseudotsuga menziesii. The sequence continues at coordinate 617,680 of LPNX011106979.1, read as the reverse complement.
CGTGTTGTTCCTTACTTTAATATTCTACTGGTTACAATAACAATAACAATGAATAGTTACAATAATCAATAATCAATAATATAGAGGACAATAATCAATAATCAATAATCAATGAATAGTTACAATAACAATGTCAAGCAATAGCTTGAATTAAATGAGGAATTTGAATACCTAAGGAGGTTATTCGAATTCAATGAGTGAGTCTAGCTTAACTGACTATTAGCCATTGGTTCACACTCAGTTAACCACTTGACCAAAACCCTAATTGACTCACCAAACCCTAACTAAAGTTGGAGTGCAATAAATGACTAAATCTCAACTGAAAGAGATCAAACACATGTCATAGCAAGCCAACCATCAAGTGCTAGTGCTTCAATGACTTCAATGAACCCAAATGAGGTTAACTGAAGATGAACTGATCATCAGAAGTCAGTGGAGGTGCCCCTGTTGACTCCAGATCATTAAATAATAATAAATAATCATTAAATAATATATTTAATGAGAGGAGGTTCCTTAACTGATTGGCTGAACTGATTGTAACCACCAGTTAGCAATTAGGTGCATTAATATCACTCAGATCACCCCCGGAGTGCTTCAATTAGCCTCCTTGACTATGGGAGAAGGCTAAGTTATCCTCCTTGACTGTAGGTAGGCGTGGGTGTGACTAGATTATGTCAATTAATGCTTCACTGATGTTAATTAATGTCAATTATACTTAGGATAGTGGTTTAACTAGGCCAATTTGACCAAAACGAGTGTGTATGGTGGTAAATGTCTCCAAACCCCCCCTTAAGCTATACTCAGGAGGAGTTAGAAAACAAAAAGGCATAAAAATGCTAGGGCCCTGGAAATTAAGGCCATAGGTCACCCTGTACAATGATGAAACTGAAACAATGCTCAAAACAAACTAAGTGAGGAAAAGAGGGAAAACCCAGTGGGAAAAACCCCCCCTCAAGATGAACACTGAAAGTAGTATGAATCACCCTAATGAACTCACCCCCAATAGTGAACAGAGGTAAGTGAACTTATTTTCTGAAAATCTCTTGATGAAGATGTCTGCAATCTGCTCATCATTCGGGCAGTATTGCAGAATGATGGTCCTGTCATGCACTAGCTCCCTAATGTAGTGCATGTGAATCTCTACATGCTTGGTCCTTTTCCTGGTAATTGGATCCATGGATATCTTAATATCACTTTGATTGTCACAAAAGAGGATAGTGGACAAAGTACTAGCAAGATCAAACTCTAAAATAATGCCTTGCAACCAAACTGCTTGGATGTAAGCATTCACCGCTCCTCGATACTCGGCCTCTACTGAAGATAGTGCTATGGCAGCCTGCTTTTTGCTTGACCAGAAAATGGGGCCACCACCAAACATGAATAAATATCTATAAGTATACTTTCGATCATTAGAATCACCCGCCCAATCAGAATCTATGTATCCAACCAGCTCTAGCTCGGAGTCTACAGCATAGTGAATGCCGTAGGTCCTGGTTCCCTGAATATACTGGAGAATCCTCTTGGTTTCCTTACAATGAATATCATGAGGCTGCTACATGTATGTTGATACAGCATTCATGGCATAACAAATATCAGGCCGAGAATGTGTCAAATACAACAAGCTACCAATCAGCCGGCGATAGATAGTGCAGTCCATGGGAGGTGTGCTTTTTCCTTCTTCAAGGCTGATCCCTGAAAGGAAAGGGAATGGTGCAGGCATACAATAAGCCATGTTAAACTTTACTAACAGGTCTAAAATTTATTTGGACTAAGTAACCATAATCCCATTAGAATTTTGCTCAATTTCGAGCCCCAAATCACTCATTTCAAAGGCATTGTGGAGAGCAATTTTGATGGCTGAAATGGAGGCAACTGTGCTACCTATGATCAGTAAGTCATCAACATATAAAAAAATGATAATTATATGACCATAATACTGCTGTAAATACACATTTGGATCTGATCTACATCTCTGAAAATTTTGCGAGAGAAGGAAGGCATCCATCTTGGAATACCACTCTCTTGGGGCCTGTTTTAACCCATATAGTGACTTCTTTAGCTTGCAAACCAAATATGGATCAGTGATGTAGCCCTTAGGCTTATTCATGTATATCTCCTCATGAATATCTCCATGCATAAAGGCTGACTTAACATCCATGTGATGCACTTCCCAGTGCTTGGATGCAGAAATAGCCAAAACTAGGCGGATGGAGTCCATTTTTGCAACCGGTGCAAAGTTCTCATGGTAGTCCACACCTTGGACCTGAGAGAAACATTTTGACACCATAATTGCCTTATATTTGTAGGTTCTTCCATCAGCAGCAACCTTTGTCCAAAACACCCACTTGCATTGAACCAATTTCCTTCCCGGAGGAAGAGAAACTAGCTCCCAAGTAGTGTTTTTTTGAAGAGAACTCATCTCTTCATCCATGGAAACTTGCCATATCAGATCCTTCCAAGCATGGTAGTAGGATTTTGGATCTGAAATAATCATCAAATAGAAATTTTTAGACAGCAAAATATCAGAACAAGAAAGTGCAATACCTGCTCTTTGGAAATCAGACCAGGTTCTCCTTGGATCATCCAGATTTCCAATGTTGTCTCCTGCGGAGGAGAGTGTCTATCGGGCCCATGTAGGAAGATTATTTTGCACTTCAGGTTCTGATTCAGTATCTGATAATTTATACACACTGATATCAGAAATCAAAGGATCCAAATCAGGGTCATCACCCCCAATTTCATCATCCAAATATTCAGTAGAATAGGAAGGAAATTCAGCAGTTTTCTCCTTCACTAGTTCCACCTCCTGAAGAGGCTCATCAAACTTGACACTTCTCTCAATGATGATCTGTTTGGTATTGATATCTAGTAGCTTGAATCCTTTAGATTCATCAGGATACCCAATAAACATACATTCTATGCTTTTCAGTTGCAAATCCCTTCTTTTATCAAGCGGAATCCGGGCCCATGTAGTGGACCCATACACCTGTAGGTTCGACACATCCGGCTTGTGTTCGAAGTATGTTTCAAAAGGAGTTTTTCAAAATGATTCTTTCCTTTCACAGATGAGTGTGGAAACCTATTCTGAATGTATGCTGCAGCATGCATGGCTTCAGCCCACAAATTTTCAGCAAGCTTCTTTAACTCCAACATACAGGTGGTCATCTCCTTGAGAGACCGGTTCTTCCTTTCTGCTACTCCATTCTGCTGGGGAGTGTATGGAATTGAATGCTAGACCTGAATACCACTTTGGGAGCATATGTATAGAAACTCATTACTGACATACTCCCCTCCATTATCAGATCTCAAGATCTTGATCTGAAGCCCAAAGGCATTTTCAATCAAGGCCTTCAATTCAGAAATTTTTTCACATACTTCTGATTTCTTTTTGAGAAAGAAAACCCATGTATACCTTGAAAAATCATCAATAAATGTAAGGAGTTACCTTGATCCATTCATGGATGTGACAGGAATCAAACCCCTGATATCATAATGTATCAGCCCCAATATGATTGTAGCTCGGTTTGCCTTCCCCCGATCGAACTTATGCTCAGGGCGTTTTCCAATCACACAGCCCTTGAAAATTCCCGTGGTTTCCTTGATGACCAGGAGGCTTTCAACCATGGAGTTTTTCTATAATTGCTGCAAATATTTGAAATTAAGATGGCCAAACCTCTAATTCCACAGCCTACTAACCTCATTTCCATGAGTTAGCAAAGCAGTGGGCTTTGCATCCGCAACAAAGTGAGAGAACTCATAGGCTTTTGCATGATGATTTGCAAGGACTTTTGCAATGAGTTTCCCGGATGCAATTTCTGTTATATCAAAATCATTTGGGATGAAAGAGACTCTCTTAGGCATTCATGTATGTGTCATCTGATAGACACTAAGGAGATTTGTTGCTAGAGATGGTACATACAAAACATTAGAGAAAACACCATTTTCAAGATCTACAGTACCTTGTCCTTCGGAAATGATGGTGGAGTCATCTCCCATGTGGATGGGGATGGATTTACCGGTCTCCAAGGATGAAAAGGAGTCTTTTTCAGCCATCATGTGATTCAAATCTCCATAGTTAATCAGCAGTGCATTGGACTTCGAAGTGCTTGCCATGAGGGCATGACCTTTCTCATGCTGTGGTTCTCAATCTTGGTGATCTCTCCTCCGAAAGCTCTCCGAAATATTGATGTGATTCCTCTCAAGGAGAGAGGTTGCTTCATCAAGATTTTTCTTCATGCAAGCATGTTCAAGGTGAAAACCCTTCCCGCAGTAAGAACACTTGACTTTTTCTTTCCCATTGTGCCCTTTTCCTTTGTTCTTCCTTGAGCCGGAAGATTCATCATGCTACTGGTTTTCAACTCTAGGCTTGGGAGCATCAAATTTAGTTTTCTGATTTTTTTGTTGCTTTCCTTTACCCTTCATATATGTGGGCCCCAAGACATGGAAGGCTTGATCATGAGAATATTGTATGATCCCCATCTGGACAAGCTTGTCATGTTCATTTGTTAGGGACTCAATGAAGGCATTGAGTGTAGGAATCTTCCATCCAGAGGTTGTGAGCTTCCCCGCACAAAATGTAGAAACAAAAACTGAATAATCAGCCCTGAGTTTGGAGAGTATGGCAAGGATGATCTGATCATCCTCCTTCTCCACGTTGCATTGCTTCAAGAGTAAAATAGTATGCTTGAAATTTGTAAAGAAATCATTCAAAGTCTCAAAATTGGAAGGTTGGAGAGACATGAGTTCATTTTCGAGCTGGTAAACCCTCAAGTCATCATGCTTTCCATATAGAGATTCTGATTTGTCCCATATTTCTTTTGGTGTCTTCAAATCTATAAGATGGAAGAGAAGGTCTCGGGAAATAGAGAGGCACAAGAAACCAAAGTCTTCATCCTTCTTGTTCAAGAATCTTGATTTTTCTATGGTGGATCCAGGCTCAACTTCAGTGTCCATGGTGACTCTAAAAAGTCCTTTGGAGCGTAGCTGAATCTCCATATCACTTTTCCATGAGTGGAAATTGTATGGAGTCAAGAGATCTGCTGAGGAGGCCATCTGGATGTGCTAGAGCGAATGCTTCACCTGTAGAAACCTGAAAATCAAAACAGAAAGGGTAAAATAAGGTCGGACAGCCTGCACATTCTAGGATTTCATCACACCCAGCATATTCAATCAAGTAAGCTTGATCAACAAGTTCTTTACTTGGGGTATTGAGTGGTAAGCCTTGGCTTCTGGTGCAGTGCTGGATTTTTGAGCTATTGCTCACTTTTCATGGAGAAATATGTCAAAAAGCTTGTTTTTGAGAGATAGATCTTCGTCCCGCCATATGCTCTAATACCATATTAATCTTGCACATTGATATAGGAACAAATAATCAATCTCATCAAAAAATAATCAACAAATAACTCAGAAATGGTGTTAATCAGAACCAAAATGGTTTCCTCTCTGTATATTCAATAATAAATCAATAGTTACAATAACAATGTCAAGCAATAGCTTGAATCAAATGAGGAATTCAAATACCTAAGGAGGTCATTCGAATTCAATGAGTGATTCTAGCTTAACTAACTGTTATCCATTGGTTCACACTCAGTTAACCACTTGACCAAAACCCTAATTGACTCACCAAACCCTAACTGAAGTGGGAGTTCAATAAATAACTGAATCTCAACTGAAAGAGATCAAACACATGTCATAGCAAGCCAACCATCAAGTGCTATTGCTTCAATGACTTCAATGAACCCCGATGAGGTTAACTGAAGATGAACTAATCATCAAAAGTTGGTGGAGGCACCCCTGTTGACTCCAGATCATTAAATAATAATAAATAATCATTAAAATATATATTTAATGAGAGGAGGTGCCTTAATTGACTGGTTGAACTGATTGTAACCACCAGTTAGCAATTAGGTGCACCAATATCACTCAAATCACCTTCGAAGTGCTCCAGTTAGCCTCCTTGTCTGTAGGTAGGTGTGGGTGCGACTGGATCATGTCAATTAATGCTCCATTGATGTCAATTAATGTCAATTATACTTAGGATAGTGGTTTAACTAGTCCAATTTGACCAAAAAGAGTGTGTATGGTGGTAAATGTCTCCAACACTTAGGTATGTAGGTACGCGATAAGGCCTAAGATCCATGTGATCATCAAAGTTTGAAATAAAGTGTTGCTTGAATTCATGATTAAATTATTTCTCTCACTTTCCCACTCTGATTTCAGTAATAAACTCATTATAATCCAAGGTCCTCACACTTGGGAGCTTTCCTTGGAGGTTTTGGCCTTAGGTTAGATGGGTATTGACTCAGATGGGTTAGATGTTGTGTTATGTTATTGACAAGAAGCTCCAATCTTGTTCAACATGGCTTTATTAGTTGGCAGGCTGATTAGAGTTTGAATGAGAGATAAGAAACCCATTCAATTATCTAGAGGGTAAATTGGGATGTTAAATGATGAAAATTTTCTTTTGTTTATTTTCAAATAAAAAGGTTTGAGTAGATATAAAGGAGCTAATATCGATTCTCAATCACATGCCAGTTTCCAAAGAACAAAACAAAGAGTGAAGCAAGTTTAAGATGCAAAAATGGTTAAATATGAACTGTAAATTTCTATAAGTCAATCTTCTCGCATGAAGAGGTTATACATATTACATGATGACTTAGATGGGTTAGATGTTGTGCTATGTTCTTGACAATAATATGAAATATTCTTCAACCTGAATTTCTTAGTTGGAAAATTGATTATAGTTTGAAGGAGAGAACAAAACAAAAGAGAAGAAAGTTTAAGATGCAAAAAATGGTTAAATATGAATAGTAAATTTCTATACAGTTGATTTGGAAAAAATCATGTAATATGCATAGCCTCTTCATGTGAGAATATTGTCTTATAGGATGATCCTCAGTAATTAGGAAATCATTATTATGTTGAAGGGAGATGGCATATTGAAGTTTAGCGAGATCATAACAGTTTGTTTGCCTCAACTACATTAAGAGGAATACCAACTATTTGCATAGAGTAGAGAAATGTTGGTACCACACTACTTACCATCAATGTAATTGGAATTATTGCAGTGGACAATGGCTCCTTGAATGGCTCTTTGTACCTCCATCAACATCATGTTTGTTTTACAGCTCACGTAAATGTAATAGTATATTAGTAAGGAAGCTTATGTTTCATAAAAGTACCACACTCAACACAAGGAGATTGTAAATCCATGGCAAGTTTATTGGATTTTATAAATCCAAAAAAGACAACTTCAAATTGGTACACGTTTTGAGCAACTTAGGGTAACAATTGGCCTTGGTAAAACAATGTATCTGCAAGAGGAGCAATGTAATGTTGGGTGAGGAGTATTTGAGCTACAACTCGATATCATCTGTGAGATTCGTTTTTTATCTTAAAAACTCTTGGGTCAACTTCCAACATATTTATAGCTATAGATTTTTCCACCAGTCTTTCTTATGAAGAATCATATAGGTCTTGTTTTTTACTATTAGCTAAATATTATGCTATTGGTCCCTCTTTTGAAGACTCAGAAGAAGCTTGGTTATGAAGTTGTTACTGATTAAATATTACAATTGCATTACCACCTCCTCCTCCTTCTTTTAAATCATCTTTGAATGGATTGAGAGGACTACTATTTGATATGATGCTAATAAATGAGGTGCTATTGTCTATTTTAAATTTTCAAGGAGTACACATGTTAACAATTATAAGTGCACCATACATGGACACACCCAATATCATGTTTCATAGTATATCATGTTGTGTGCATGATCTTCATCTTTGGTAGGAATTATTTTGCTAGCATTTTAGTTTTTGTTTGTAGTTTGAATAGCTTGTTTTTGCATTTTTATGTTTTAAAGTTGTATTATTCCCTACTACAAGAAATACTTAGGATTGAGTTGTACTCAAGTTAGGAGAGCTTATCCTTAGTTCAATACATACATGTGAAAATAAAACTACAAGATTGCAAGGTTCGCTATATAGAGTAGGCCTTTAACAAGTTCAATATATTATTATAATTGATGAATGTGAATATTTTGAGGGCCATACCTTCTTCTTCTAGGTCATGGGCCACACCTTCTTCTTGATGGTAATGTCCTTTATCTTTAACGTGTATAAAAATTTAGGGGACATTAAAATTCATATTACCATTCATAAATTTAGGGATAGGGTTTCAATGTTAGACTTATAAGTTTTGAGTCATAGTTTTAGGGTTAGGGTTTGCTTCTTCACTTTTAGGGTTTTTTATTTGCTTTTTCATGTCCAAAATATGTTGAAAAATGTAACTTCCAAAGATATTCTTATTGTAATTTTATTGTATTAGTGTTATACCTCCTTTGGGGGATAATATTGATGTATTTGGTCATGTAGAAGTCATTGAAAGAGTTAATGTAAACACTAATTTCAAGTCGGGTCAATATAAATTGATAATGTGCTATTGTACTAAATTTTTATCATTTTTCTCATGCAGGATTCACTTCTAGTTTCTATATCGATTTGGAATTTCAATTTTGGAATATTAAGTAAGATTTAAAACATGTATTGTGGAAAGAAAAATAAAACATCAAGAAAAAAGGATTTAGTATCATATTTTCAAAAGCCTCAATCCAATAATCCACATCATATTCATGCTTCAAGCTCTCTTGAGAAAGGAATTGGTGAGAGAGATGTCAACACTTTTGAGAATACATCCACAAAACATTTAATGGTTGGTATAATACATTACTATAGTGATCAAAGTGAGACAAATTCATTTTCATTTGAAATTGGTAGTTCAAATGTTGAATATTTTTTCTTGCAAGGTGACACAGTGCATTCACGGAAAAGGAAAAAGGGTCAATGGGACATAGGGAGACTCTTAAAATTTGATTGGGTCTTGAGATACCCATTTATTGAACCAATACCTCCAAGAAATGATAATGAGACCTCATGAGAAGTTAAATTCATTTCATGTAGTTGGAAACTTGGCAAGGTAGTGAAATTGCAGATGAAGTTATACACAATAGAGAATCATGTTGGAAAGGTGTATGGTAAGAAAGCTGCAAATTATGAGAAGAAATCTACTTCCATATGGAAATCTCTTATCCAATGTCGACATCCCCAATTTCAAGATGAATATAATAAATTCTTAATAAATAAGAGAAAACTCAAGGAAAGTGGAGGAACCATCATATCTCAATTTGGAAATATGATGGAAACAAATTTGTTATCAAAGATGACACAATTAGGAATTGTATTTCACATCCTATCCAATGGTCATCCTATGAGAGATTATCCAAAATTTAGGAAATATCTATATTTTATTCGAATGCCAAATTTTCCATCTTCTCATTGGTCTTTATCGAGTGGTTGGGAATGGGGAAAATATCTAGCTCAAGTAGAAAAGGACGATATGAAAGAGAAGATTGCAAATGCTAAATTTTTGTCATTGTCTTTGGATGAAGTTATGACTATTGATAATACTTCATGGATTTGCATGAGCATTTATATGGTTAATGACCATATCAGGCATTCCTATCTACTTGGAATTCATAAAATGACCAAACGTTTTACATCAAAAAATATTTATGAACTTGTTATTGATAGTTTGAAGGAAATTGGTGGTATGGATCATTCCATGGTTACAAAAAATTTGGTATGTGTTGGAGAAGATGGAGCATCAGTAATGATAGGACAAAGGAATGGATTTTATACTAGAATGCAACTCTCGGCTTCACCGTTTATGCTTAGAATTCATTGTATGGCTCACAAGATGAAATTTGTATTTAAAATAGAGAGAAAATTTTCATTGGTTTCAAAGGTTGAATATCTTGTATGTGAGGTTCATGCATACTTTTGTCATAGTCCCTCACAAGATGAAATTTGTATTTAAAATAGAGAGAAAATTTTCATTGGTTTCAAAGGTTGAATATCTTGTACGTGAGGTTCATGCATACTTTTGTCATAGTCCCATACAATTTTTAGAGGTTTTTTTTATTTTATGGTGTTACAAATGGAAAAAAAACTATTAAAATATGTTGATACAAGATGGATATCAATGAAGGGACCAGCTAAAATACTATTCAATGAATATGCATCCTTGATAGGGGTGATGTATGAACATCTCTCAAGTGTAGAAAAATCTCAAACTCTACTCTTTATACTAACTGATATAGAGACATTATTAACATTAGTTGGAATTCTTCCTATGGTTCATGAAATGAATAACCTCGTGAAGATGGCTTATAGTTGCATGATGTATATTGTTGAATACACAGAGAAAGAAAATTAACATGCCTTGCATTAGATAATTTGTATATTATGGAAGAGTCTTTTACATGTCTAGCATTTACAAATTGGAGTAAGATAATAAAAATAGAAAATGATGATTTTTTTTTGAAGTTTGATGAAAAAAGGATGATATGTATGGTAGTTTGTGGGCATATGGTTCCCTTTTATTATAATGATAAGATAGGAAGATCCACCAAATAGTTCCCCGTGTCAAGAGAACGATTTCACGATGTTGTAATTTCAGTGATACACAACTTAATAGAAATTGCAAAATCACTATCATCAGAGATAAGAGAACTATTTCCTTGAGATGAAATGTTGGATTATATGTCTATGATATACCCTCAATATAGAAACCATAGTCAATGGTCAAAGACATATACTTTAAAGGTTGGCTTTATACATAAAAGAAATATTTTGCAGAGCCATTTTTGTTGAGAGGCCAAGATACAAGGATAACATATTCAAGGTATTTTAGATTGAGAAAAAATGATAGATAAAGTTGAATGCTTTTCTACAACAATGTGGGACCAATTTTTTTCATTGGATAATAAACTAGAATAAGGTGCAATTACAATATTATGGACTAAGCTCAGTGGTAGTGAAATCCTACGGCAAAGAATGTCAGAATATTTCAAATTAGTGGATTTATGTCAAACCATGATTTTTGGATCAGTGGAGGATGAGAGAATGTTTATTGCACTAACATTATTGAAGTCAAAGTTAAGGAACAAGCTTGATAAAAATGTGGATACATGCTTAATATTATATGTAGCAAAGTATGAGGTTGACAATTTTCCATATGAAAGAGCATTAGTTCTTTGGAAATCAGAGTGTGGAAGAAGAGGAGAAAACAATATAACAAATTTCTCTAATGAACTTGATGTGGAACATAATGTTTTGGATGATCATAATGACAGTTCATCTGGAGAAGGTCGTGTTCAATCAATTGGCATAATTGATCATGGGATACCTATTGGCATGAGAACAACATTCATCTAAAGCAATAATCAATTGTCATACTTACATTGCATAATTGTATTAGCCTCCATGACCACAATTGGCTAGTGGAGGCCAAGATCAGGCATAATGTCTTATTCTATCAGTTTATCAATTTGTCAAGATTCAGGTCCTCAAATTTCCATTGGACCATTAAGAGAGGAGATAACAAGTGGAGTCCCCACTTGCCCTGGATCTAGTTAGTGCAGTTGTGTTTCACCGACACCTTGCAGTTGTGACTCGTGAGTCTACAGGTTCTATTATTGATGATGTGATTCATGTTATTTGACTAATGTTTTTGTTCCTCTATTTTTAAAGTGGGTTGAAAAGTATTTATGGTAGAAAGATAACTATATGTCAATTTGAGGTTGCATTTAAGGTAAAATAGATTCTATATTTTGTGTTTTTCGTTGCAATATTGATGATTGGGACTGTATTTCCTTGATGTTAGTTATTTAAGATTGATGTTTTAATATTTAACTATTACATTGTCTTTCTTGTTTGTGACAGGAAATGAAGTTGGAATTTGACGAAGCCGGGGCCTATCTTTTCACTTAGATAGTGTCCTAGTATTAAAGGATAAATAAATAATTTAACAAGATTTCTGCTAAGCAAGAATGGGCCCATTCTAGTACATGAAACCATGTTAATGTCTATCTTTGCACCTTATGAAATTTCTATGGTTTCCTTATTGTTTATGTTTGTAGTATTTTGTTGATTGTGGAAGTTTGAGTTTATTTTGGTTAAAGATTGTGTTAGTCCCTTGAATGCATTATGATTCTAGTTCTTATTTGATGCTTTATTGAAACCTTTGTAGTAGTTTCATTGGTTTCATTTGATTTCCTTTGATTCAACGGTTTGAGGAGAGATGTTTTTATTTCTTACCTTATGATACATTTCTTCATTTTCGTTTCTCTTCCAGATTTTGTTGGACTCCTTCTTAGACATATATGGGACACTTCCTTTAATTGAGGGAATTCTTGACTTCTTACAGTCTTGATCTTTGTGACCAAATACATCACTGGTGTAACATTTTAGAATGTAACAAAATCTCACAATATGTCCAACATGATTGCATCTCCAACATCTTAACAAGTTCCTTGAATTTCCAAGACGTTACCTTGCATAGAATTTGCAATCCAAAGCTTTGTGTTAGTCCCTTGATTGATTCTAGTTCTGATTTGATGCTTGATTTAACCCTTTGTTGTAGCTTGAATCAATATTGGTCTTAGTCAATTCCCATTGATTTAGGGTTTGAGAAAATATGTTTTTATTACCTTTTAATTGCATTAACTAATTGTCTTCACTTTTTCGATTCTTTTATGTTGATTGTATATTTTCTTTGTAAATACTTATCGTTATTCAAAAAATAAATGATATCTACATAGCTAAGCGAAGAGAAAAATGGTCTATGCACTAGGTTCCTATGCATTAATCGTAGGATACCTATTGACACGAGATCAACATTCATCTAATGTAATAATCAATTAGCATAATTAAAATGCATAATTGTATTAGACTCCATAGCCTTAACTAGCTAGTGGAGGCCAAGATCGAGTATAATGTTTGATTCTATTAGTTTTTCGGTTTGTCAAGATTCAGGTCCCCACATGTCCGCTGGACCATTAAGGGACGAGATAACAAGTGGAGTCCACACTTTCCCTGAATCTAGTCAGTGCAGTTGTGTTTCACTGACACGTTCCAGTTGTGACTCGCAAATCTACATGTTCTATTTTTTTATGACGTGATTCATGTTATTTGACTAATGTTGTTGTTCCTCTATTTTTACAATATTTTATAAATCAATGAAAGATTCTCCAGTTTTTGCAATTTTTAAATGATGAAGTGAAACATTCACCAAGATTTTACAATATCTTATAACTTAGTGAAAGGATCACTATGAGTTTACACCATTATATAATAAAATGAAATATTTTCCAGGATTTTACAACATTATATAATAAAAAGAAAGATTCACCAAATTTTTTATATATACATATTATATTATTGATAAAATCGCCTTCCAATTTTCCTATATATCGGAGAGATTCACCCATTTTTTATACATATAAATCTAGGAGGGGTTCTTAAAATCATAACTGTTTTGGACCTCATCCAAACTTGGTCAAACGAAGCCTTAAAACATTTCAAATTTCCTAATTTCATAAAATTCAAATTTTAAAGTAGATTTAGATACCCATTTGAGAGGTAAGAATGGGAACCTATCTTTGTCTGATTTGGACCTATTTTGGTCATCATTCAAGGTTACTCAAACCAAGCTTCAGAATTGAAATTCAAAGCATATTTAGGTACCCATTTGAGAGATAAAGTTTTACTTTTCCTAATTTGTCATCATTAAAATTAAAAAGTAGATATAGATGTCATATAGAGAGAGATAAGCACACACACTTATTCTTGTTAGATTTCGGGTTATTTTGGTTTGTAGTCAATGTTGGTCAAACCAAGGCCAAAAACGTTAGATGTTGCCCACTTTCTTAGAATTGAAATTTAAAGTTGATTCTGGTATCCATTTGAGAGATACGTGTGCACGTACATTTTTTTTGGATTACCAGCTATTTTGCATCTCAATCAAACTTTGTCAAACCAAAGCCTAAAATGTTGCACTTTTTCGCAATTTCTTAGAATTCAAATTTAAATGTAGAATTAGACATGCATTTGAGAGATAAGTGTGGATGTTTGTTTTTGTGATATTTTGAGTTATTTTGGCCCTTAGTCAAGGTTGGTCAGACCAATCCCTAAAAATTCGCATGTTTCCCACTTTCTCAGAATTGAAATTTCAAAGCAGATTTATATACCCATTTGAGAGACAAGCATGCACACCTTTTTTGTGAGATTTCAAGCTATTTTGGGGTTTATTCGAGGTTGGTCAAGCAAAGTTCTAAGAGATGTTATTTTCTTATTTTCTCATATTTTAAATTTGAAAGTGAATCTAAATACCAATTTGAGAGATATCCATGCATACAAACTTCTAGGGGATTCCGAGCTAGTTTGGACCTTATTCAAATTTGGTCAAATCAAGGCCTAAAAGGTTGCACATTTTTCCAATTTCTTAGAAATCAAATGTAAACGTATATTTAGATACCCATTAGATAGATAAGTGTGCACACATATATTTGTGAGATTTCGAGTTATTTTGGCCCTTAGTTAAGGTTGGTCAAACCAAGGTCTAAGAAATGCACTTTTCGTGAATTTCTTGAAATTGAAATTAGAAACTATATTTAGGTACCCATTTGAGAGATAAGAATACATGTAGGTGTTTTGGGAATTGTGATCCATTTTGGACCTCGATCAAACTTGGTCAAACCAAGTCCTAAAACGTTTCATTTTTTCCAATTTCTCAAAATTCAATTTTTAAAGTAAATGTAGATACCCATTTGAGAGATAAGCATGGACACCTATTTTTATGAGATTTGGAGCTATTTTGGCCCTCGTTCAATGTTAGTCAAACCAAGGTTGAAAATATGCACTTTTCTCAACTTTCTCGGAAATGAAATTTGAAACTATATTTAGGTAACCATTTGAGAGAGAAGCCTACATGTATATTTTTTGTGGATTTCGAGCCATTTTGGACCTTGGTCAAATTGGTCAAGCCAAGGCCTAAAAAGTTGCGTTTTTTCCAATTTCTCAAAATTCAAATCTTAAAGTAGATTTAGATACCCATTTGACAAATAAGCATGAACACCTATTTTTATGAGATTTGGAGATATCTTCCACATTTTTCATAATTAAAATTTAAAAGTAGATATAGATACCCTATATAGATATAAGCACACACACTTATTCTTGCTAGATTTTGAGCTATTTTGGTTTGTGGTCAACCTTGGTCAAACTAAGGAAAAAAAAGTTAGATGTTTCCTACTTTCTCAAAATTGAAATTTAAAGTTGACTCTGGTACCCATTTCAGATATAAGTGTGCACGTACATTTTTCTTGGATTACAAGCTATTTTGCACCTCAATCAAACTTTTCCAAACCAAAGCCTAAAATGTTGCACTTTTCACAATTTCTTAGAATTCAAATTTAAATGTAGAATTAGACATGCATACGAGAGATAAGCATAGACATTTATTTTTGTGATATTTTGAGTTATTTTGGCACTTAGTCAAGGTTGGTCAAACTAATCCCTAAAATGTTGCATGTGTCCCACTTTCTCAGAATTGAAATTTGAAAGTGGATTTATATACCCATTTGAGAGACAAGCATGCACCCCTTTTTTTGTGAGATTTCGAACTATTTTGGTTGTTATTCAAGGTTGGTCAAGAAAAGGTCTAAGAGATGTTATTTTTCTGACTTTCTCGTATTTGAAATTTGAAAGTGAATTTAGGTACCGATTTGAGAGATAACCATGGATACAAAATTCTGGGGGATTCCAATCTATTTTGGGCCTTATTCAAACTTGGTCAAACCAAGGCCTAAAAGTTTTCACATTTTTCCAATTTCTTAAAAATCAAATGTAAAAGTAGATTTAGATACTCATTTCAGAGATAAGCGTACACACATATTTTTTTGAGATTTCGAGTTCTTTTGGACCTTAGTTAAGGTTGGTCAAACCAAGGTCTATGAAATGCACTTTTCTTGACTTTCTCGAAATTGAAATTTGAAATTGTATTTCGGTACCGGTTTGAGAGATAAGCCTACATGTAGGTTTTTGGGGATTGCGATCCATTTTGGACCTCAGACAAACTTAGTCAAACCAAGGCCTAAAACGTTCCAGTTTTCCTAGTTTCTCAAAATTCAAATTTTAAAGTAGATTTAGATACCCATTTGAGAGATAAGCATGGACACATATTTTTATGAGATTTGGAGCTATTTTGGCCCTCGTTCAAGGTTGGTTAAACGCAGGTTGAAAAGATGCACTGATGCACTATTGTTGACTTTCTGGTAATTGGAATTTGAAATTGTATTTAGGTACCCATTTGAGAGAAAGGCCTACATGTATATTTTTTTGGGATTGCAAACCATTTTGGACCTTGATCAAACTTGGTCAAGCCAAGGTCTAAAACGTTGCATTTTTTCCAATTTTTCAAAATTCAAATTTTAAAGTAGATTTAGATACCCATTTGATAGATAACCATGGACACCTATTTTTATGAGATTTGGAGCTATGTTGGCCCTCATTCAAGCTTGGTCAAACCAAGGTTGAAAAGATGCACTTTTGTCCACTTTCTCATAATTGAAATTTGAAAGTGGATTTATGTACCCATTTGACAGATAAGAGTGTAAGTATATTTTTTGGGGGATTTTCGAGCTATTTTGGACCTTATCTTATCCAAACTGGGTCAAAAAGAGGCCTAAAAAGTTTCCTTTTTCCAATTTATCATAATTAAAATTTTAGAGTAGATATAGATACCCAATAGAGTGATAAGCATGCACGCCTTTTCTTACAAGATTTCGATCTATTTTAGTTTGTAGTCAATGTTAGTCAATCAAGGCCAAAAAGTTGCATGTTGGTCATAGATCAAGCTTGGTCAAACCAAGGCCAATAAAGTTGCAACTTTTCCCAGTTTCTCAAAATTGAAATTTTTAAATACGTTTAGATATCTGTTTGAGGGATAAGTCTGCATGCATATTTGTGCAGGATTCTGAGTTATTTTGGCCCATCGTCAAGATTTGTTCTAACCAAGACTTTAAAAGTTGCACTTAACACTTTCTTGTGATTAATATTTGAATTTAAATTTATGAATACATTTAAAAGATAAATGTGCATCTACATTTTCGCATTATTTCGAGTTATTTCTGCCTAAAAGACAAGGTTGACCAAACCAAGGTCTAATAGATGGATTTTTGTAGACTTTCTAAATATTGATATTTGAGAATGGATTTCAGAACCCAATTGAGACATAAGCATGTGCACTCATTTTTTGGGGATTCTCATCAACCTAAGGACTTGAAAGTTGCACTTTTTCCAAATTTCTTAGAATTGAAATTTAAAATTAGATTTAGATACCCATTTAGGAGACAAGTATGTAGGAATATTTTTTGCGATATTTTAGTCTATTTTGGCCCTCAGACAAGGTTGGTCAAACCAAGGTAAAAGAGATGCACTTTCTGACATTTTTGAAGTTGAAATTTGAAAGTGGATATATGTACCTATTTGAGAGACAAGTGTACATGTTCATTTTTTGGGGATTCTGAGCTATTATGGACCTCCTTCAATCTTGGTCAATCTAAGGACTAGAAAGTTGCAGTTTTCCAAATTTATTAGAATTTAAATTTAAAATTAGATTTAGAAACCCATTTAGGAGACAAGTGTGTAGGAATATTTTTTGCAAAATTTTAATTTATTTTGGGCCTCGGAATGGGTTGGTTAAACCAAGGTAAAAGATATGCACTTTTTTTTACTTTTTTGAAGTTGAAATTTGAAAGTGGATTTATGTACCCATTTGAGAGATAAGTGTCCATGTTCATTTTTTGGGGATTCCAAGCTATTATGCACCTTAGTAAAACTTCCTCAAACAAAAGCCTAAAAAGTTACACTTTTTCCAATTTTTTACAATTAAAATTTGAAGGTATATTTAGATACACATTTGAGAGATATGTATGCACACTTATTTTATTAAAATTTCATACTATTTTGGTTGTTAATTAAGGTTGGTCAAATAAAGGTCTAAGAGATGCATCTTTTTTTACTTTCTCAAAATTAAAATTTGAAAGTGAATTTAGGTACCGATTTGAGAGAGAAGAATGTAAGCAAATATCTAGGGGATTCCGAGCTATTTTGGACCTTATTCAAACTTGGTCAAACCAAGACCTAAAAGTTTGCACTTTTTTCAATTTTTTAGAATTCAAATTTAAAAGTAGATTTAGACACATGTTTGAGAGATAAGCATGCACAAATATTTTTGTGAGATTTCGATCCATTTTATCCCTCAGTTAACGTTGGTCAGACCAAGGTCTACAACTTGCGCATTGCTTAGCTTTCTTGAAATTGAAATTTAAAAGTGGATTTAGATACCCATTTGAGAGATAAGCCCGCATGCAGTTTTTTTGGGGATCGTGAGCTATTTTGGACCTCTTCCAAACTTGGTCAAACAAATGCCTAAAACGTTGCATTTTTCCTAATTTCTTAAAATTCAAATTTTAAATTAGATTTAGATACTCAAATTTTAATTTAGATTTAGAGACACACTCGAGAGGTAAGAATGGGAACCTATTTTTTTCATATTTGGAGCTCAGTTTTGGTCCTCATTCAAGGTTGCTCAAACCAAGCTTCGGAATTGAAATTCAAAGAAGATTTAGGTACCCATTTGAGAGATAAGTTTCAATTTTCCCAATTTGTCATAATTAAAATTTAAAAGTAGATATAGATACCCTATAGAGAGATAAGCACGAACACTTATTCTTTCTATATTTCGAGCTATTTTTGGTTTGTAGTCAATGTTGGTCAAACCAAGGCCAAAGAATTTAGATGTTGCCCATTTTCTCAGAATTGCAATTTGAAGTTGATTCTGGTACCCACTTGAGAGATAAGCGTGCACGCACATTTTTGTTGGATTACAAGCTATTTTACACCTCAATCAAACTTTGTCAAACCAAAGCCTAAAATGTTGGAAAAGGTTGGTCAAACCAAGGTAAAAGAGATGCACTTTTTCTGGCTTTTTTTTAGTTGAAATTTGAAAGTGGATTTATGTACCCATTTGAGAGATAAGTCTGCATGTTTATTTTTTGGGCATTCTAATATATTTTGCACCTCAGTAAAACTTGGTCAAACAAAGGCATACAAAGTTACACTTTTTCCAATTTTTTAGAATTCAAATTTGAAGCAAGATTGAGATACCCATTTGAGAGATGTGTATGCTCACCTATTTTTTTGAAATTTCATGTTATTGTGGTGGTTAATTAAGGTTGGTCAAACAAAGGTCTAAGAGATGCACTTTTTTTTACTTTCTCAAAATTAAAATTTGAAAGTGAATTTAGGTACCCATTTGAGAGAGAAGAATGCAAGAGCATATTTGGGATATTTCAAGTTATTTTCGACCTTAGTCAGACTTTGGAAAACCAAGGCCTAAAAGTTTGCACTTTTTTTCATTTTTTTAGAATTCAAATTTAGAAGTAGATTTAGACACCCATTTGAGAGATAAGCGTGCAAAAATATTTATGCGATATTTCGAGTTGTTTTATCCCTCAGTTAACATTGGTCAGACCTAGCTCTACAAGATGCGCTTTTCTTGACTTTCTCGAAATTGAAATTTGAAAGTCGATTTAGGTACCCATTTGAGAGATAAGGCTGCCTGTAGATTTTTTGGGGATTGTGAGCTATTTTGGACCTTATACAAACTTGGTCAAATGAAGGCCTAAAACGTTGCATTTTTCCTAATTTCTTAAAATTCAAAATTTTGAGTAGATTTAGCTACCCATTCAAGAGGTAAGAATGGGCACCTATTTTTGTCATATTTGGAGCTACTTTGGTCCTCATTCAAGGTTGATCAAAAAGGGCTTCGGAATTCGAATTCAAAGAAGAATTAGGTACCCATTTGAGAGATAAGTTTAACTTTTCCCAATTTGTCATAATTAAAATTTAAAAGTAGATATAGATACCCTATAGAAAAATAAGCACGCACACTTATTCTTGCTAGATTTTGAGTTATTTTGGTTTGTTGTCAATGTTGGTCAAACCAAGGCCAAAAAAATTAGATGTTACCCACTTTCTCATAATTGAAATTTAATGTTGATTTAGGTACCCATATGAGAGATAAGCATGCACGTATATTTTTGTTGGATTACAAGATATTTTTCACCTTAATCAAACTTTGTCAAACCAAAGCCTAAAATGTTGCACTTTTCTACAATTTCTTAGAATTCAAATTTAAATGTAGAATTAGACATGCATTTGATAGATAAGTGTGAATGTTTAGTTTTGTGAGATTTTGAGTTATTTTGTCCCTTAGTCAAGGTTAGTTAAACCAATCCCTAAAAAGTCGCATGTTTCCCACTTTCTCATAACTGAAATTTGAAAGTAGATTTATATACCCTTTTGAGAGACAAGCATGCACACCTTTTTTGTGAGATTTCAAGCTATTTTGGTTGTTATTCAAGGTTGTTCAAACAAAGGTCCAAGAGATATTCTTTTTTCTGACTTTCTTGTATTTGAAATTTGAAAGTGAATTTAGGTACGGATTTGAAAGATAACATGCATACGAACTTCTAGGGGATTCCAAGCTATTTTGGACCTTAGTCAAACTTGGTCAAACCAAGGCCTAAAACATTGCACATTTTTCCAATTTCTTAGAAATCAAATGTAAAAGTAGATTTAGATACCCATTTGAGAGATAAGTGTGCACACATATTTTTGCGATATTTCGAGTTATTTTGGCCCTTAGTTAAGGTTGGTCAAACCAAGGTCTAAGAAATGTACTTTTCTTGACTTTCTAGAAATTGAAATTTGAAACTGTATTTAAGTAGCCATTTGAGATATAAGCCTACATGTAGGTTTTTTGGGGATTGCGAGCCATTTTGGACCTCGGTCAAACTTGGTCAAACAAGTCCTAAAATGTTGCATTTTTTTCCATTTTCTCAAAATTTAAATTTTATAGTAGATTTACATACCCATTGGAGAGATAACCATGAATACCTATTTTTATGAGATTTGGAGCTATTTTGGCCCCTTGTTCAAGGTTGGTCAAACCAAGGTTGAAAATATGCACTTTTGTCCACTTTTTTGGAATTGAAGTTTGAAACTCCGCAAAAACTTGGTCAAACAAAGGCTCACAAAGTTGCACTTTTTTGCAATTTTTTGGAATTCAAATTTGAAGCTAGATTTAGATACCCATTTGAGAGATATGTATGCACACCTTTTTTTTTTTAATTTTCTTGTTATTTTGGTTGTTAATTAAGGTTGGTCAAACAAACGTCTAGGAGATGCACTTTTTTTTTACTTTCTCAAAATTAAAATTTGAAAGAGAATTTAGGTACCCTTTTGAGAGAGAAGAATGCAAGAACATATTTGGGGGATTCCGAGCTATTTTGGACCTTAGTTAAACTTGGTCAAACCAAGGCCTAAAAGTTTGCACTTTTTTCAATTTTTTAGAATTCAAATTTAAAATTAGATTTCGACACCCATTTGAGAGATAAGCATGCAAAAATATTTTTGCGAGATATCGAGTTATTTTATCCCTAGGTTGATGTTGGTCACACCAAGGTCTACAAGATGCAATTTTCTTGACTTTCTCGAAATTGAAATTTAAAAGTGGATTCAGGTACCCATTTGAGAGATAAGGCCGCATGTAGATTTTTTGGGGATTGTGAGCTATTTTGGACATCATACAAACTTGGTCAAACGAAGGCCTAAAGCGTTGCATTTTTCCTAATTTATTAAAATTCAAATTTTAAAGTAGATTTAGATACCCATTCAAGAGGTAAGAATGGGAACCTATTTTTATCATATTTGGAGCTATTTTGGTCCTCATTCAAGGTTGCTCAAACCATGTTTTGGAATTGAAATTGAAAGTGGATTTGGGTACCCATTTGAAAGATAAGTTTAACTTTTCCCAATTTGTCATAATTAAAATTTAAGAGTAGATATAGATACCCTAAAGAGAGATAGGCACACACAATTAGTCTTTCTATATTTCGAGTTATTTTGATTTGTAGTCAATGTTGGTCAAACCAAGGCCAAAAAAGTTAGATGTTTCCCACATTCTCAGAATTGAAATTTAAATTTGATTCTGGTACCCATTTGAGAGATAAGCGTGAATGTACATTTTTGTTGGATTACAAGCTATTTTGCACCTGAATCAAACTTTGTCAAACCAAAGCCTAAAATGTTGCACTTTTTTTGCAATTTCTTAGAATTAAAATTTAAATGTAGAATTAGACATGCATTTGAGAGATAAGTGTGGATGTTTATTTTTGTGAGATTTTGAGTTATTTTGGCCCTTAGTCAAGGTTGGTCAAAATAATCCCTAAGAAGTCACATGTTTCCCACTTTCTCATAATTGAAATTTGAAAGTAGATTTATATACATATTTGAGAGACAAGCATGCACACCTTTTTTGTGAGATTTCAAGCTATTTTGGTTGTTATTCAAGGTCGGTCAAGCAAAGGTCTAAGAGATTTTATTTTTATGACTTTCTTGTATTTTAAATTTGAAAGTGAATTTAGGTACCGATTTGAGAGATAACCATGCATACAAACTTCTAGGAGATTCTAAGTTATTTTGGACCTTAGTCAAACTTGGTTAAACCAAGGCCTAAAAGGTTGCAGATTTTTCCAATTTCTTAGAAATCAAATGTAAAAGTAGATTTAGATACCCATTTGAGAGATAAGCGTGCACACAAATTTTTGCGAGATTTCGAGTTATTTTGGTCCTCAATTAAGGTTGGTCTAACCAATGTCTAAGAAATTCACTTTTTTTTAACTTTCTCAAAATTGAAACTTGAAACTATATTTAGGTGCCCATTTGAGAGATAAGCCTACATGTAGGTTTTCTAGGGATTAAGAGCCATTTTGGAGCTGGGTCAAACTTGGTCAAACCAAGGCCTAAAATGTTGCATTTTTTTCCAATTTCTCAAAATTCAAATTTTAAAGTAGATTTAGATACCCATTGGAGAGATAAGCATGGACACCTATTTGTATGAGATTTGGAGCTATTTTGGCCCTCGTTCAAGGTTGGTCAAACCAAGGTTGAATATATGCACTTTTGTCGACTTTCTCGGAATTGAAGTTTGAAACTGTATTTAGGTACCCATTTGAGAGATAAGCCTCGATGTAGATTTTTTGGGGATTGCGAGCTATTTTGGTCCTTGGTCAAACTTGGTCAGGCCAAGGCCTACTATGTTGCATTTTTTCTAATTTCTCAAAATTCAAATTTTAAAGTAGATTTAGATACCAATTTGAGAGAGAAGCATGGGCACCTATTTTGATGAGATTTGGAGCTATTTTGTCCCTTGTTCAAGGTTGGTCAAACCAAGGTTGAAAAGATGCACTTTTGTCGACTTTCTCGGAATTAAAATATGAAATTGGATTTAAGTACCCATTTGACATATAAGAGTGCAAGTAGATTTTTGGGGGATTTTGTAGCTATTTTGGACCTTAGCCAAACTTGGTCAAAAAATGCCCTAAAAAGTTTCACTTTTTTCCAATTTGTCAGAATTAAAATTTTAGAGTAGATATAGATACCCAATAGATTGATAAGCATGCACGCCAATTCTTATAAGATTTCAAGATATTTTAGTTTGTAGTCAATGTTGGTCAAATCAGGGCCAGAAAAGGTGCATGTTGGTCATAGATCAAGCTTGTTCAATCCAAGGCCCATAAAGTTGCACCCTTTCTTAGCTTCTCAAAATTTAAATTTTTAAATACGTTTAGATACCCATTTGAGAGATAAGTGTGCATGTATAATTGTGTAGGATTTTGAGTTATTTTTACTCATTGTGCTTGATATTTGAAATTAATTTTAGGAAGTGATTTAAAAGATTAATGCACATGCGCATTTTAGCATGATTTCAAAGTATTTCTTATAAAAAGTCAAGGTTGGGAAAACCAAGGTCTAAAAGATGGATTTTTGTCAACTTTCTCAAAATTCATATTCTAAAATGTATTTAGGTACCCATTTGAGAGATAAGCATGCACACTCATTTTTAGGGGATTATGATCTATTATGGATCTCCTTCAATCGTGGTCAATCTAAGGACTCTAAAGTTGCACTTTGTCATAATTGAAATTTAAAGTTGATTCTGGTACCCATTTGAGAGATAAGCGTGCACATACATTTTTGTTGGATTACAAGCTAGTTTGCACCTCAATCAAACATTGTCAAACCAAAGCCTAAAATGTTGCACTTTTTCGCAATTTCTTAGAATTCAAATTTAAATGTAGAAATAGACATACATTTGAGAGTTAAGTGTGGACGTTTACTTTTTTAGAGATTTTGAGTTATTTTGGTTCGTAGTCAAGGTTGGTCAAAACAATCCCTAAAAAGTCACATGTTTCCCACTTTCTCATAATTGAAATTTGAAATTAGATTTATATACCCATTTGAGAGAAAAGCATGCACACCTTTTTTGTGATATTTCGAGTTATTTTAGTTGTTATTCAAGGTTGGTCAAGCAAATTTCTAAGAGATGTTATTTTTCTGACTTTCTCTTATTTGAATTTTGAAAGTGAATTTAGGTACCAATTTGAGAGATAACCATGCATACAAACTTCTAGGGGATTTCGAGCTATTTTGGACCTTAGTCAAACTTGGTCAAACCAAGGCCTAAAAGGTTGCATATTTTTCCAATTTCTTAGAATTCAAATTTTAAAGTAGATTTAGATACCCATTTGAGAGATAAGCATGGACAACTATTTTTACAAGATTTGGAGATATTTTGGCCCTCGTTCAAGGTTGGTCAAACCAAGGTTGAAAAGATGCATCTTTGTCGACTTTCTTGGAATTGAAATTTGAAAGTGGATTTAGGTACCCATTTGACATATAATACTGCAAGTATATTTTTGGGGTATTGCGTTCCATTTTGGACCTCGGTCAAACTTGGTCAAAGCAATGCCTAAACTATTGCATTTTTTTTAGTTTCTCAAAATTCAAATTTTAAAGTAGATCTAGATACCCATTTGAGAGATAAGCACAGACACCTATTTTAATGATATTTAAAGCTCTTTTAGCCCTTGTTCAAGGTTGGTCAAACCAAGTTTGAAAAGATGCACTTTTGTCAACTTTATCGTAATTGAAATTTGAAAGTGGATTTTGATACCCATTTGAAAGATAAGACTGAAAGTAGATTTTTGGGGGATTTTCGAGCTATTATTGACTTTAGCAAAAATTGGTCAAACAAAGGCCTAAAAGTGTCAATTTTTCCAATTTTCCGGAATTAAATTTTTAGAGTAGATATAGATACCCGATAGAGTGATAAGCTTGCATGCCTATTCATACAAGATCTTGGGGTATTTTAGTTTGTAGTCAATGTTGGTCAAATCAAGGCCAAAAAACGTGCATGTTTATCATAGATCAATCTTGGTCAAACCAAGGCCCATAAAGTTGCACCTTTTCCGAGTTTCTCAAAATTGAAATTTGTAAATACGTTTAGATACCCATTTGAGATATAAGTGTGCATGCAAATTTGTGCAAGATTCTAAATTATTTTTGCTCATCGTTAAGCGTGGTATAAACACGAATTTAAAAGTTACACTCAACACTTTATTGTGATTGATATTTGAAATTAAATTTTGGAAGACATTTAAAAGATAAACGTGCATGTGCATATTCGCATTATTTCAAGGTATTTCTGACTAAAAGTCAATGTTGGTCAAACCAAGGTCTAATAGATGGATTTTTGTCAACTTTCTCAAAATTAATATTCGAAAATGGATTTAGGTACCCATTTGAAAGATAAGCATGCACACTCATTTTTAGGGAGATTTTGAGCTATTATGGAGCTCCTTTAAGCTTGGTAATTCTAAGGACTAGATAGTTCCACTTTTTCCAAATTTCTTAGAATTGAAATTTAAAATTATATTTTGATACTCATTTAGGAGACAAGTGTGTAGGAATATGTTTTTGATATTTTAATCTATTTTGGGCCTCGGACAAGGTTGCTCGAATCAAGGTAAAAGAGATGCACTTTTTCTGTCTTTTTTGAAGTTGAAATTTGAAAGTGGATTTATGTACCCATTTGAGAGATAAGTGTGCATGTTGTTTTTTGGGGATTCTAAGCTATTTCGCAACTTAGTAAAACTTGGTCAAACAAAGACCTAAAAAATTGCATGTTTTTCCATTTTTTTAGAATTTAAATTTAAAGGTAGATTTAGATACCCATTTGAGAGATATGTATGAACACCTATTTTTTTGAAATTCCATGCTATTTTGGTCCTTAATTAAGGTTGGTCAAATAGAGTTCTAAGAGATGCACGTTTTTTTACTTTCTCAAAATTAAAATTTGAAAGTGAATTTATGTACCCATTTGAGGGAGAAGAATGCAAGTAGATATTTGGGGAATTCTGAGCTATTTTGGACCTTAGTCAAACTTGGCCAAACCAAGGCCTAAAAGTTTGAACTTTTTTAAATTTTTTAGAATTCAGGTTTAAGAGTAGAATTAGGCACCCATGTGAGAGATAAGAGTGCAAAAATATTTTTGTGAGATTTCGAGTTATTTTATCCCTAAGTTAACATGGTTCAGACCAAGTTCTACAAGATGCTCTTTTCTTGACTTTCTCAAAATTGAAATTTGAACGTAGATTTAGTTACCCATTTGAGAGATAAGCCCACATGTAGATTTTTTGGGGATTGTGAGCTATTTTGGACCTCATCCAAACTTGGTCAAACGAAGTCCTAAAACGTTGCATTTTTCCTAATTTCTTAAAATTCAAATTTTAAAGTAGATTTACATACCCATTCGAGAGGTAAGAATGTGCACCTATTTTTTTCATATTTTGACCTATTTTGGTCCTCATTCAAGGTTGCTCAAACCAAGCTTCGAAAATGAAATTCAAAGCAGATTTAGGTTCCCATTTGAGAGATAAGTTTCACTTTTCCCAATTTGTCATAATAAAAATTTAAAAGTAGATATAGATACCCTATAGTGATATAAGCATGCACACATATACTTTCTAGATTTCAAGTTATTTTGGTTTGTAGTCAATGTTGGTCAAACCAAGGCCAAAAAAGTTAGATGTTTCCCACTTATTCAGAATTGAAATTTAAAGTGTATTCTGGTACCCATTTTAGAGATAGGCGTGCATGTACATTTTGTTTGGATTACAACCTGTTTTGCACCTCAATCAAACTTTGTCAAACCAAAGCCTAAAATATTGATTTTTTTGCAATTTCTTAGGATTCAAATATAAATGTAGAATCAGAAATGCATTTGAGAGCTAAGTGTGGCTGTTTATTTTTGAGAGATTTTGATTTATTTTGGCCCTTAGTCAAGGTTGGTCAAACCAATCCGTAAAAAGTCGGATGCTTCCCACTTTCTCATAATTGAAATTTGAAAGTAGATTTATATAACCATTTGAGACACAAGCATGCACACCTTTTTGTGATATTTAGAGCTATTTTGGTTGTTATTCAAGGTTGGTCAAGCAAAGGTCTAAGAGATGTTATCTTTCTGACTTTCTTGTATTTGAAATTCGAAAGTGAATTTAGGTACTAATTTGAGAGATAACCATGCATACAAACTTCTAGGGGATTTCGAGCTATTTTGGACCTTAGTCAAAATTGGTCAAACCAAGGCCTAAAAGGTTGCACATTTTTCCAATTTCTTAGAAATCAAATGTAAAAGTAGATTTAGATACCCATTTGAGAGATAAGTGTGCACACATATCTTTACGTGGTTTCAAGTTATTTGAGAAATGCACTTTTCATGACTTTCCTGAAATTGAAATTTGAAACTATATTTAGGTACCCATTTGAGAGATAAGCCTGCATGTAGGTTTTTTGGGGATTACGATCCATTTTAGACCTCGGTCAAACTTGGTCAAACAAAGTCCTAAAACATTGCACTTTTTCCAATTTCTAAAAATTCAAATTTTAAAGTAGATTTAGATACCCATTTGAGAGATAAGCATGGAAACCTATTTTATGATATTTAGAGATATTTTGGCCCTCGTTCAAGGTTGGTCAAACCAAGATTGAAAAGATGCACTTTTGTCGACTGTCTCAAAATTGAAATTTGAAACTATATTTAGGTACCCATTTGAGAGATAAGACTACATTTAGATTTTTTGGGGATGGTGAGCCATTTTGGACCTCGGTCAAACTTGGTCAAGCCAAGGCCTAAAACATTGCATTTTTTCCAATTTCTCAAAATTCAAATTTTAAAGTAGATTTAGATACCCATTTGAGAGATAAGCATGGACACCTATTTTTATGAGATTTGGAGTTATTTTGGGCATAATTCAAGGTTGGTCAAACCAAGGTTGAAAAGATGCACTTTTGTCAACTTTTTTGGAATTGAAATTTGAAAGTTGATTTAGGTACCCATTTGACAGATAAGAGTGTAAGTAGATTTTTGGGGGATTTTCGAGTTATTTTAGACCTTAGCCAAACTTGGTCAAACAAAGAGATAAAAAGCTTCACCTTTTTTAATTTGTTAGAATCAAATTTTAGAGTAGACATAGATACTCAATAGAATGATAAGCATGCACGCCTAATCTTACAATATTTAGAGCTATTTTAGGTTGTAGTCAATGTTGGTTAAATTAAGGCTAAAAAAGGTGCATGTTGGTCATAGATTAAGCTTGGTCAAACCAAGGCCCATAGAGTTGCATCATTTCCCAGTTTCTCAAAATTGAAATTTGTAAATACGTTTAGATATGCATTTGAGAATAACTGTGCATGTAAAATTGTGTAGTATTCTGAGTTATTTTTTCCCATCGTCAAGCTTGGTCTAACCAAGGCTTTAAAAGTTATTCTTAACACTTTCTTGTGATTGATATCTGAAATTAAATTTAGGAAGAAATTTAAAATATAAACGCGCATGCGCATTTTCGCATGATTTCGAGCTATTTCTAACTAAAAGTCAAGGTTGGCCAAAACAAGGTCTAATAGATGGATTTTTGTCAAATTTCTCAAAATTGATATTCAAAAATGGATTTAGGTACCCATTTGAGATATAAGCATGCACACTCTTTTTTTGGTGTTTCTGAGCTATTATGGACCTCCTTCTAGCTTGGTCAATCTAAGGACTAGAAAGTTGCAGTTTTCCAAATTTCCTAGAATTGAAATTTAAAATTAGATTTAGATACCCATTTAGGAGACAAGTGTGTAGGAATTTTTTTATAGATATTTTAATCTATTTTGGGCCTCGGACAAGGTTGGTCAATCCAAGGTAAAAGAGATGCACTTTTTCTAGCTTTTTTGAAGTTGAGATTTGAAAGTGGATTTATGTACCCATTTGAGAGATAAGTGTGCATGTTGAGTTTTTGGGGATTCTGAGCTATTTTGCACCTCAATAAAACATGGTCAAACAAAGGCCTAAAAAGTTGCACTTTTTCCATTTTTTTAGAATTCAAGTTTGAAGGTAGATTTAGATACCCATTTGAGAGATAGGTATGCACACCTATTTTTTTGAAATTTTATGCTATTTTGGTCGTTAATTAAGGTTGGTCAAACAAAGGGCTCAGACATGAACTTTTTTTACCTTCTCAAAATTAAAATTTAAAAGTGAATTTAGGTACCCATTTGAGAGAGAAGAATGCAAGCAGATATTTGGGGGATTTCGAGCTATTTTGGACCATAGTCAAACTTGGTCAAACCAAGTCCTAAAAGTTTGCACTTTTTTCAATTTTTTAGAATTCAAATTTAAAATTAGATTTAGACACCCATTTGAGAGATAAGCGTGAAAAAATATTTTTGAGAGATTTCGAGTTATTTTATCCCTCAGTTAACGTCGGTTAGACCAAGATCTACAAGATGCGCTTTTCTTGAATTTCTCGAAATTGAAATTTGAAAGTGGATTTAGGTACCCATTTGAGAGATAAGCCCACATGTAGAATTTTTGGGGATTGTGAGCTATTTTGGACCTCTTCCAAATTTGGTCAAATGAAGGCCTAAAACGTTGCATTTTTTCTAATTGCATAAAATTCAAATTTTAAAGTAGATTTAGATACCCATTTGAGAGCTAAGAATGGGCATTTATTTTTGTCATATTTGGAGCTATTTTGGTCCTCATTCAAGGTTGCTCAAACCAAGTTTCGGATTGAAATTCGAAGCAAATTTAGGTACCCATTTGAGAGATGAGTTTCACTTTTCCTAATTTGTCATAATTAAAATTTAAAAGTAGATATAGATACCCTATAGAGAGATAAGCAGACACACTCATTCTTGGTAGATCTTGAGCTATTTTGGTTTGTAGTCAATGTTGGTCAAGCCAAGGCCAAAAAAGTTAGATGTTTCCCTCTTTCTTAGTTTTGAAATTTAAAGTTGATTTTGATACCCATTTGAGAGATAAGCGCACACGCACATTTTTGTAGGATTAAAAGCAATTTTACACCTCAATCAAACTTTGTGAAACCAAAGCCTAAAATATTGCTCTTTTCGCAATTTCTTAGAATTCAAATTTAAATGTAGAATTATACATGCATTTGAGATATAAGTGTGGATGCTTATTTTTGTGAGATTTTGAATTATTTTGGCCCTTAGTCAAGGTTGGTCTAACCAATCCGTAAAAAGTCACATGTTTCCCACTTTCTCAGAATAGAAATTTGAAAGTAGATTTATATACCCATTTGAGAGACAAGCATGCACACCATTTTTGTGAGATTTCGATCTATTTTGGTTGTTATCCAAGGTTGGTCAAGCAAAGGTTTAAGAGATGTTATTTTTTCTGACTTTCTCGTATTTGAAATTTGAAAGTGAATTTAGGTACCAATTTGAGAGATAACCAAGCATACAAACTTTTAGGGGATTCCGAGACATTTTGGACCTTAGTCAAACTTGGTCAAACAGAGGCCTAAAAGGTTGGACATTTTTCCAATTTCTTAGAAATCAAATATAAAGATATATTTAATGCCCATTTGAGAGATAAGTGTGCGCACATATTTTTGTGAGATTTCAAATTATTTTGGCCCTTAGTTAAGGTTGGTCAAACCGAGGTCAAAGAAATGTAGTTTTCTTGACTTTATTGAAATTAAAATTTGAAACTGTATTTAGGTACCCATTTGAGAGATAACCCTACATGTAGGTTTTTTGGGGGATTGCGAGCCATTTCGGACCTCGGTCAAACTTGGTCAAAACCAAGGCCTTAAACGTTGCAGTTTTTCCAATTTCTCAAAATTCAAATTTTAAAGTAGATTTAGATACCCATTTGAGAGATAAGCATGGCACCTATTTTTATGCTATTTGAAGCTATTTTGGCCCTCATTCAAGGTTGGTCAAACCAAGGTTGAAAAAGATGCAAGTTTGTCGAGTTTCTCGGAATTGAAATTTGAAATTGTATTTAGGTACCCATTTGAGAGATAATC
This sequence comes from Pseudotsuga menziesii, assembly GCA_001517045.1. Classification (NCBI taxonomy): domain Eukaryota; kingdom Viridiplantae; phylum Streptophyta; class Pinopsida; order Pinales; family Pinaceae; genus Pseudotsuga; species Pseudotsuga menziesii. The sequence goes on along the minus strand of LPNX011106979.1, from coordinate 586,493 downwards.
CTACATGTAGATTTTTTGAGGATTGCAAGCCATTTTTGACCTCGGTCAAACTTGGTCAAGCCAAGCCCTAAAACGTTGCATTTTTTCCAATTTCTCAAAATTCAAATTTTAAAGTAGAATTATATGCCCATTTAAGAGATATGCATGGACACCTATTTTTATGTGATTTGGAACTATTTTGGCCCTCGTTCAAGGTTGGTAAAAGCAAGGTTGAAAATATGCACTTTTGTTGACCTTATTGGAATTGAAATTTGAAAGTGGATTTAGGTACCCTTTTGACAGATAAGAGTGCAAGTAGATTTTTGAGGGATTTTCGAGCTATTTTGGACCTTAGCCAAACTTGGTCAAACAAAGGCCTAAAAGTTTCACTTTTTCCAATTTTTCAGTATTAGAATTTTAGAGTAGATATAGATACCCAGTAGAGTGATAAGCATGCACGCCTATTCTTACAATATTTTGAGCTATTCTAGTTTGTAGTGAATGTTGGTCAAATCAAGGCAAAAAAAGGTGCATGTTGGTCATAGATCAAGCTTGGTCAAACCAAGCCCCATAAAGTTTCCCATCATCAAGCTTGGTCTAATCAAGGATTTAAAAGTTACACTTAACACTTTCTTGTGATTGATATTTGATATTAAATTTAGGAAGACGTTTAAAAGATAAATGAGCATGTGCATTTTTCGCATGATTTCGAGCTATTTCTGACTAAATTTCAAGGTTGTCCAAGCAAGGGTCTAATACATGGATTTTTGTCGACATTCTCAAAATTGATATTCAAAAATGGATTTAGGTACCCATTTGAGAGATAAGCATGCACACTCATTTTCAGGGGATTTTGAGCTATTATGGACCTCCATCAAGCTTGTTCAATCTAAGGACGAGAAAAGTGCACTTTTTCCAAATTTTTTAGAATTGAAATTTAAAATTAGATTTAGATACCCATTTAGGAGACAAGTGTGTAGGAATATGTTTTGCAAGATTTTAATCTATTTTGGGTCTCAAACAATGTTGGTCAAACCCAGGTAAAAGAGATGCACTTTTTTTGGTTTTTTTGAAGTTGAAATTTGAAAGTGGATTTCTGTACCCATTTGAGAGATTAGTGTGCATGTTTATTTTTTGGGAATTCCGAGCTATTTTGCACCTAAATAAAACTTGGTCAAACAAAGGTCTAAAAAGTTGCATTTTTTTACATTTTTTTAGAATTCAAATTTGAAGGTAGATTTAGATACCCACTTGAGAGATATGTATGCACATCCATTTTTTTTTAAATTTTGTGTTGTTTTGGTCATTAATTAAGGTTAGTCAAGAAAAGGTCTAAGAGATGCACTTTTTTTTACTTTCTCAAAATTAAAAATTGAAAGTGAATTTAGGTAACCATTTGAGAGAGAAGAATGGAAGCAGATATTTGGGGGATTCCGAGCTATTTTGGTTCTCAGTTAAACTTGGTCAAACCAAGGCCTAAAGGTTTGTATTTTTTTTCAATTTTTTAGAATTCAAATTTAAAAGTAGATTTAGACACCCATTTGAGAGATAAGTGTGCACAAATATTTTTGCGAGATTTCAAGTTATTTTATCCCTTAGTTGATGTTGATCAGACCAAGGTCTACAAGATGCGCTTTTATTGACTTTATCAAAATTGAATTTGAATGTGGATTCAGGTACCCATTGAGAGATAAGCCCGCATGTATATTTTTTTGGGGATTGTGAGTTATTTTGGAACTCATCCAAACTTGGTCAAATGGCACCTATTTTTGTCAAATTTGGAGCTATTTTGGTCCTCATTCAATTTTTCTCAAACCAAGCTTCGGAGTTGAAATTCAAAGCAGATTTAGGTACCCATTTGAGATATGAGTTTCAAATTTCAAAAATTTTCATAATTAAATTTTAAAAGTATATATAGATACCCTATAGAGAGATAAGCATGCACACTTATTATTGCTAGATTTAGAGCTATTTTGGTTTGTAGTCGATGTTGGTCAAACAAAGGCAAAAAACGTTAGATGTTGCCCACTTTCTCAGAATTGAAATTTAAAGTTGATTCTAGTACCCATTTGAGAGATAAGCGTGCACATACATTTTTGTTGGATTACAAGCTATTTTGCACCTCAAACAAACTTTGTCAAACCAAATCCTAAAATTTTGCACTTTTTCACAATTTCTTAGAATGCAAATTTAAATGTAGAATTAGACATGCATTTAAGAGATGAGTGTGGATGTTTATTTTTGTGATATTTTTAGTTATTTTTGCCCTTAGTCAAGGCTTGTCAAACCAATCCCTAAAAAGTCACATGTTTCCCACTTTCTCATAATTGTAATTTGAAAGTAGATTTATATACTCGTTTGAGAGACAAGTGTGCACACCTTTTTTGTGAGATTTCAAGCTATTTTGGTTGTTATTCAAGGTTGGTCAAGCAAAGGTCTAAAAGATGTTATTTTTCTGACTTTCATGTTTTAAAATTTGAAAGTGAATTTAGGTACCGATTTGAGAGATAACCATGCATACAAACTTGTATGGGATTCTGAGTTATTTTGGACCTTAGTCAAACTTGGTCAAACCAAGGCCTAAAAGGTTGCACATTTTTACAATTTCTTAGAAATCAAATGTAAAAGTAGATTTAGGTACCCAGTTGAGAGATTAAGCATGCCCACATATTTTTGCGAGCTTTTGAGTTATTTTCGCCCTTAGTTAAGGTTGGTCAAACCAAGGTCTAAGAAATGCACTTTTCTTGACTTTCTCGAAATTGAAATTCGAAACTTTATTTAGGTACTCATTTGAGAGATAAGCCTACATGTAGGTTTTTTGGGGATTGTGAGCCATTTTGGACCACGATAAAAATTAGTGAAAACAAAGCCCTAAAATGTTGCATTTTTTCCATTTTCTCAAAATTCTAAATTTAAAGTATACTTAGATACCGATTGGAGAGATAAGCATGGACAACTATTTTTATGATATTTGGGGCTATTTTGGCCCTCATTTAAGGTTGGTCAAACCAAGGTTGAAAAGATGCATTTTTGTCGACTTTCTCAGAATTGAAGTTTGAAACTATATTTAGCTACCCATTTGAGAGATAAGAATATATGCATATTTTTTGGGTATTGCGAGCCATTTTGGACCTTAGTCAAACTTGGTCAAGACAAGGACTAAAATGTTGCAATTTTTCCAATTTCTCAAAATTCAAATTTTAAAGTTGATTTATATACCCATTTGAGAGATAAGAATTGGCACCTATTTTTATGAGATTTGGAACTATTTTGTCCCTCGTTCAAGGTTGGTCAAACCAAGGTTGAGAATATGTACTTTTATTGACTTTCTCGGAATTGAAATTTGAAAGTGGATTTAGGTACCCATTTGACAAATAATAGTGCAAGTAGATTTTTGGTGGGTTTTGGAGCTATTTTGGACCTTAGCGAAACCTGGTGAAAAAAGGCCTAAAAAGTTTCACTTTTTCCAATTTGTCAAAATTAAAATTTTAGATTATATATAGATACCCAATAGATTGATAAGCATGCACGCCAATTCTTACAAGATTTCGGGCTATTATAGTTTGTAATCAATGTTGGTCAAATCAAGGCCAAAAAAGGTGTATGTTGATCACAGATCAAGCTTGTTCAATCCAAGGCCCATAAAGTTGCACCCTTTCCCAGTTTCTCAAAATTGAAATTTTATAATGCGTTTAGATACCCATTTGAGAGATAAGTGTGCATGTAGATTTGTGCAGGATTTTGAGTTATTTTTTTCCATCATCAAGCTTGGTCTATCCAAGGATTTAAAAGTTACAATTAACACTTTCTTGTGAATGGTATTTGAAATTAAATTTAGGAATACATTTAAAAGATAAACGTGCATGTGCATTTTTGCTTGATTTCAAGCTATTTTTAACTAAAAGTCGAGCTTGGCAAACCAAGGTCTAATAGATGGATTTTTGTCGAATTTCTCAAAATTGATATTCTAAAATGGATTTAGGTACCCATTTGAGAGATAAGCATGCACACTCATTTTTATTGGATGCAGAGTTATTATGGACCTCCTTCAAGCTTGGTTAATCTAAGGACCAGAAAGTTGTACTTTTTTCAAATATCTTAGAATTGAGATTTAAAATTAGATTTAGATACCCATTTAGGAGACAAGTGTGTAGGAATATTTTTTGCGAGATTTTAATCTATTTTGGGCCTCAGACAAGGTTGGTCAATCCAAGGTAAAAGAGATGCAGTTTTTTTCTGGCTTTTTTGAAGTTAATATTTGAAAGTGGATTTATGTACCCATTTGAGAGATAGGTGTGCATGTTGATTCTTTGGGGATTCCGAGCTATTTTGCACCTCAGTAAAACTTGGTTAAACAAAGGCCTAAAGAGTTGCATNAAAACTAAAATTTGAAAGTGAATTTAAATACCCATTTGAGAGAGAAGAAAGCAAGCAGGTATTTGGGGGATTTAGAGCTATTTTGGACCTTAGACAAACTTGTCAAACGAACTAAATGTTTTCATTTTTTCCAATTTTTTTGAATTCAAATTTAAAAGTAGTTTTAGACACCCATTTGAGAGATAAGCATGCAAAAATATTTTTGCAATATTTCGAGTTATTTTATCCCTCAGTTAATGTTGTTCAGACCGAGGTCTATAATATGCGCTTTTCTTGACTTTCTCGAAATTGAAATTTGAAAGTGGATTAGGTACCCATTTGAGAGATAATCCCACATGTATATTTTTTAAGGATTGTGAGCTATTTTGGACCTCATCCAAACTTGTTCAAATGAAGGCCTAAAACATTACACTTTTCATAATTTCTTAAAATTCAAATTTTAAAGTAGATTTAGATACCCATTGGAGAGGTAAGAATGGGCTCCTTTTTTTGTCAGATTTGGAATTATTTTGGTCCTCATTCAAGGTTGCTCAAACCAAGCTTCAAAATTGAAATTCAAAGCATATTTAGGTACCCATTTGAGAGATAAGTTTCACTTTTCCCAATTTGTCATAATTCAAATTTAAAAGTAGATATAGATACTCTATAGAGAGATACGCACACACACTTATTCTTGCTAGATTTCGAGTTATTTTGGTTTGTAGTCAATGTTGGCCAAACCAAGGCCAAAAAAATTAGATGTTTCCCACTTTCTCATAATTGATATTTAAATTTGATTTTGGTACCCATTTGAGATGAAAGTGTGCACGTATAGTTTTGTTGGATTACAAGCTATTTTTCACCTTAATCAAACTTTGTCAAACCAAAGCCTAAAATGTTGCACTTTTTCACAATTTCTTAGAATTCAAATTTAATTGTAGAATTAGACATGCATTTGAGAGATAAGTGTGGATGTTTATTTTTGTGAGATTTTGAGTAATTTTAGCTCTTTGTCAAGGTTGGTCAACCCAATCCCTAAAAATTCACATGTTTCCAACTTTCTCAAAATTGAAATTTGAAAGTAGATTTATATACCCATTTGGGAGACAAGCGTGTGCACCTTTCTTGTGAAATTTCGAGCTATCTTGGTTGATATTTAAGTTTGGTCAATCAAAGGTCTAGAATATGTTATTTTTCTGACTTTCTCGTATTTGAAATTTGAAATGAATTTAGGTATCGAGTTGAGAGATAACCATGCATACAAACTTATAGGGGATTTTGAGCTATTTTCGACCTTAGTCAAACTTGGTCAAACCAAGGCCTAAAAGGTTGCACATTTTTCCAATTCTTAGAAATCAAATGTAAAAGTAGATTTAGATGCCCATTTTAGAGATAAGCGTGCACACATATTTTTGCAATATTTTGAGTTATTTTGGCCCTTAGTTAAGGTTGGTCAAACCAAGGTCTAAGAAATGCACTTTTCTTGAATTTCTCGAAATTGAAATTTGAAAGTGTATTTAGGTACCCATTTGAGAGATAATCCTACATGTAGGTTTTTTGGGGATTGCGAGCCATTTTGGACCTCGATCAAACTTGGTCAAACCAAGGCCTTAAATGTTGCATTTTTTCCAATTTCTCAAAATTCAAATTTTAAATTAGATTTATATACCCATTTGAGAGATAAGGATGGAAACCTATTTTTATGAGATTTGGAGCAATTTTGGCCCTCATTTAAGGTTGGTCAAACCAAGGTTGAAAATACGTATTTTTGTCGACTTTCTCATAATTGAAATTTGAAACTGTATTTAGGTACCCATTTGAGAGATAAGCCTAGATGTATATTTTTTGGGGATTGTGAGCCATTTTGGACCTCGGCCAAACTTGGTCAAACCAAGGCCTAAAACATTGCATTTTTCCAATTACTCAAAATTCAAATTTTAAAGTAGATTTAGATACCCATTTGATAGATAAGACACCTGTTTTTATGTGATTTGGAGCTCTTTTGACCCTCAATCAAGGTTGGTCAAATTGTATCTGTCAAATGGGTACCTAAATCAAATTTCAAATTTCAATTCCAAGAAAGTTCACAAAAGTGCATATTTTTAACTTTGAATGAGGGCCAAAATAACTAAAAATATCATAAAAATAGGTGTCCATGCATATATCTCAAATGGGTATATAAATCTACTTTAAAATTTGAATTTTGAGAATTTGGAAAAAATGCAACATTTTAGGCCTTGGCTTGACCTTCAACTGAGGTCCAAAATGGATCACAATCCCCCAAAAATATACATGTAGGATTATTTCTCAAATAGGTACCTAAATACAATTTCAAATTTCAATTCCGAGAAAGGCAACAAAATTACATCTTTTAAACCTTGGTTTGACCAACCTTAAACGAGGGCCAAAATAGCTTCAAATCGCATAAAAATAGGTGTCCATGCTTATATCTCAAATGGGTATCTAAATCTACTTTATAATTTGAATTTTGAGAAATTGAAAAAAATGCAACGTTTAAGGCCTAGGTTTGACTAAGTTTGATCGATGTCCAAAATGGATCGTAATCCCAAAAAAACCTAGATGTAGGCTTATCTCTCAAATGGGTACCTAAATACAGTTTCAAATTTCAATTTCGAGAAAGTCAAGAAAAGTGAATTTTTTAGACCTTGGTTTAACCAACCTTATCTAAGGGCCAAAATAACTTGAAATCTCACAAAAATATGTGTGCACGCTTATCTCTCAAATGGGTATCTAAATATACTTTTACTTTTGATTTATAAGAAATTCGAAAAATGTTCAACCTTTTAGGCCTTGCTTTGACGAAGTTTGATTATGGTCCAAAATAGCCCGAAACCCCGTAGAATTTTGTATGCATGGTTATCTCTCAAATTGAAACCTAAATTCACTTTCAAATTTAAAATATGAGAAAGTCAGAAAATCAACATCTGTTATACCGTTGCTTGACCAACCTTGAATAACAACCAAAATAGCTCGAAATATCACAAAAAAGGTGTGCATGCTTATCTCTCAAATGGGTATATAAATCTACTTCCAAATTTCAATTCTGAGAAAGTGGGAAAGATGTGAATTTTTAGGGATTGGTTTGACCAACCTTGAATACAGGACAAAATAAATCAAAATCTCACAAAAATAAACATCCATGGTTATCTCTCAAATGCATGTCGAATTCTACATTTAAATTTGAAAGAAATTGCGAAAAGTTCAGCATTTTAGGCTTTGGTTTGACAAACTTTGATTGAGGCGCAAAATATCTTGCAATCCAACAAAAATGTACATGCACTATTATCTCTCAAATGGGCACCAGAATCAAATTTAAATCTTAATTCTAAGAAAGTGGGCATCATCTAACTTTTTTGGCCTTGGTTTGACCAACATTGACTACAAACCAAAATAGCTCAAAATATACCAAGAATAAGTGTGTGTGCTTATCTCTCTATAGGGTATCTATATCTACTTTTAAATTTTAATTATGAAAAATTGTGAAAAGTAAAACTTAGCTCTCAAATGGGTACCTAAATATGTTTTAAAGTTGAATTCTGAAGCTTGGTTTGAGCAACCTTGAATGAGGACCAAAATATCTCCAAATATGACAAAAATGGGTGCCCATTCTTACCTCTCGAATGGGTATCTAAATCTACTTTAAAATTTGAATTTTAAGAAATTAGGAAAAATGAAATGTTTTAGGCCTTCATTTCACCAAGTTTGCATGAGGTCCAAAATATCCCACAGTCCCCAAAAAAACTACATACAGGATTATCTCTCAAATGGGTAACTAAATCCACTTTCAAATTTCAATTTCGAGAAAGTAAAAAAAGTGCATCTTGTAGACCTTGGTCTGACCAACAACGTTAACTGAGGGAAAAATAACTCAAAAGCTTGCAAAAATATTTTTTCATGCTTATCTCTCAAATGGGTTTCTAAATCTACTTTTAAATTTGAATTCTAAGAAATTGAAAAAAGTGCAAACTTTTAGGCCTTGGTTTGACCAAGTTTGACTAAGGTCCAAAATAGCTCGGAATCCCAAAATAACACGAAATTTATAAAATATAGGTGTGCATACATATTTCTCAAATGGGTTTCTAAATCTACCTTCAAAATTGAATTCTAAAAAAATGGAAAACAATGGATATTTTTAGGCCTTTGTTTGACCAATTTTTACTGAAGTGCAAAATAGCTCAGAGTCCCCAAAAAATCAACATGCACACTTATCTCTCAAAAGGGTACATAACTCCACTTTCAAATTTCAAATTCAAAAAAGCCAGAAAAAGTGCATCTCTTTTACCTTAGTTTGACTAACCTTATCCGCGACCTTGAATCCTGAATCAAAAAAAATATTCCTACACACTTGTTCGAAGCCTTGAATCGCAAAAAATATTGCTACTCGCTTGTCTCCTAAATGGGTGCCTAAATCTAAATTTCAATTTCAATTCAAAGAAATTTGGAAAAGTGCAACTTTCTAGTCCTTAGATTGACCAGACTTGAAGGAGGTCCATAATAAGTCAGAATCCCCTAAAAATGAGTGTGCATGCTTATCTCTCAAATGGGTACCTAAATCCATTTTCGAATATCAATTTTGAGAAAGCTGACAAAAATCCATCTATTAGACCTTGGTTTGGCTAACCTTTACTTTTAGTCATAAATAGCTCGAAATCATGCCAAAATGCACATGCACATTTATCTTTTAAATGTTTACCTAAATTTAATATCAAATATCAATAACAAGAAAGTGTTACGTGTAACATTTAAATCCTTGGTTATACCAAGCTTTATGATGGGAAAAATAACTTAGAAACCTGCATAAATCTGCATACACACTTTTCTCTCAAATTGGTATCTAAACGTATTTACAAATTTCAATTTTGAGAATGGGAAAAGGGTGCAACTTTACGGGTCTTGGTTTTACCAAGCTTCATCTATTCCCAGTATGCACCTTTTTTGGCCTTGATTTGACCAACATTGACTATAAACTAAAATAGCTTGAAATATTGTAAGAATAGGCATGCATGCTTATCACTCTATCGGGTATCTATATCTACTCAAAATCTCACAAAAATAAACATTCACACTTATCTCTCAAATGCATGTCTAATTCTACATTTAAATTTGAATTCTAAGAAATTACAAAAAATGCAACATTTTAGGCTTTGGTTTGACAAAGTTTGATTGAGGTGCAAAATAGCTTGTATTCCAACCAAAATGTATTTTCGTGCTTATCTCTCAAATGGGTACCAGAATGAACTTTAAATTTCAATTCTCAGAAAGTGGGAAACATCTAAATTTTTTGGCCTTGGTTTGACTAACATTGAATACAAACCAAAATAGCTCGAAATATAGCAAGCATAAGTGTGTGTGCTTATCTCTCTATAGGGTATCTATATATACTTTTAAATTTTAATTATGACCAATTGAGAAAAGTAAAACTTATCTCTCAAATGGGTACCTAAATTTGCTTTGAATTTCAATTCTGAAACTTGGTTTGAGAAAAATTGAATGAGGACCAAAATAGCTCCAAATCTTACAAAAATAGGTGCCCATGCTTACCTCTTGAGTGGGTATCTAAATCTACTTTCAAATTTTAATTTTAAGAAATTAGGAAAAATGCAACATTTTAGGCCTTCGTTTGACCATGTTTGGATGAGTTCCAAAATAACTCACAATCCCCAAAAAACTACATGTTAGCTTATCTCTCAATGGGTACCTAAATCCACTTTCAAATTTCAATTTTAAAAAAAGTCAAGAAAAGTGCATCTTGTAAACCTTGGTCTTATCAACGTTGACTGAGGGATAAAATAACTTGAAATATTGCAAAAATATCTTTGCATGCTTATCGCTCAAATGGGTATCTAAATCTACTTTTAAATTTGAATTTAAAAATATTGAAAAAAGGGCAAAATTTTAGGCCAAGTTTGACTAATGTCCAAAATAGCTTGGAATCCCCCAAATATCTGCTTCCATTCTTCTCTCTCAAATGGTTACCTAAATTCACTTTCAAATTTTAATTTTGAGAAAGTTAAAAAAAATGCATCTCTTATACCTTTGTTTGACAAACCTTAATTAACGACCAAAATAGCACGAAATTAAAAAAAAAAATAGATGTGCATACTATCTCTCAAATGGGTATCTAAATCTAGCTTCAAATTTGAATTCTAAAAAATTGGAAAATGTGCAAATTTTTAGGCCTTTGTTTGACCAAGTTTTACTGAGGTGCAAAATAGCTCGGAATCCCCAAAAAATCAACACCCACACTTATCTCTCAAATGGGTACATAAATCCACTTTCAAATTTCAACTTCAAAAAAGCTAGAAAACGTGCATCTCTTTTACCTTGGTTTAACCAACCTTGTCTAAGGCCTAGAATAGATTAAAATTTCAAGAAAATATTCCTACACACTTGTCTCCTAAATGGGTATGTAAATCTAAATTTTAATTTTAATTCTAAGAAATTTGGAAAAGTGCAACTTTCTAGTCCTTAGATTGACCAAGCTTTAAGGAGGTCCATAATAGCTCAGAATCCCCTTAAAATGAGTGTGCATGCTTATTGCTCAAATGGGTACCTAAATCAATTTTTGAATATCAATTTTGAGAAAGTCGACAAAATTCCATCTATTAGACCTTGGTTTGGCCAACCTTGACTTTGAGTCAGAAATAGCTTGAAATCATGCAAAAATGCGCATGCATGTTTATCTTTTAAATTTCTTCCTAAATTTAATTTCAAATATCAATCACAAGAAATTGTAAAGTGTAACTTTTAAATCCTTGGTTGTTATACCAAGCTTGACGATGGGAAAAAATAACTTGGAATCCGACACAAATGTGCATGCACACTGATATCTCAAATGGGTATCTAAACGTATTTGTAAATTTCAATTTTGAGAAACTCAGAAAGGGTCAAAATTTATGAGCCTTGGTTTGACCAAGCTTGATCTATGACCAACATGCTCCTTTTTTGGCCTTGATTTGACCAACATTCACTACAAACTAAAATATCTCGAAATCTTGTAAGAGTATGCATGCATTCTTATCACTCTATTGTGTATCTAAATCTACTCTAAAATTTTAATTCTGACAAGTTGGAAAAAGTGAAACTTTTTAGGCCTTTGTTTGACCAAGTTTGGCTAAGGTAAAAAATAGCTCTAAAATCCCCCCAAAATCTACTTGCACTATTATCTGTCAAATGGGTAGCTAAATAAACTTCCACATTTTAATTCTAAGGAAGTCGACAAAAGTGCATCTTTTCAACCTTAGTTTGACCAACCTTGAATGAGGGTCGAAATAGCTCCAAATCTCATAAAAATAGGTGTCCATTCTTATCTCTCAAATGGGTATCTAAATCTACTTTAAAATTTGAATTTTGAGAAATTGGAAAAAATGCAACGTTTTAGGCCTTGGCTTGACCAAGTTTGACCGAGGTCCAAAATGGCTTGCAATCCCCAAAAAATCTACATGTGGGATTATCTTTCAAATGGGTACCTAAATACAATTTCAAATTTCAATTTCGAGAAAGTCGACAAAAGTGCATCTTTTGAACCTTGGTTTGACCAGCATTGAATGAGGGCCAAAATAGCTCCAAATCCCATAAAAATAGGTGCACATGCTTATCTCTCAAATGGGTATCTAAATCTACTTTAAAATTTGAATTTTGAGAGATTGGAAAAATGCAACGTTCAAGGCCTTGGTTTGACCAAGTTTGACTAAGATCCAAAATGGCTCGTAATCCCCAAAAAACTGAATGTAGGATTATCTCTCAAATGGGTACCTAAATACAGTTTCAAATTTCAATTTTGAGAAAGTCAAGAAAAGTGCATTTCTTAGACCTTGGTTTAACCAATCTTAACTAAGGGCCAAAATAACTCAAAATATTGTAAAAATATGCGTGCACACTTATCTCTCAAATCGGTATCTAAATCTACTTTTACATATAATTTCTTAGGAATTGGAAAAATGTGGAACCTTTTAGGCCTTGGTTTGACCAAGTTTGACTAAGGTCCAAAATATCTCGGAATCCCCTAGAAGTTTGTATGCATGGTTATCTCTCAAATCGGTACCTAAATTCACTTTCAAATTTCAAATACGAGAAAGTCAGAAAAATAACATCTCTTAGACCTTTGCTTGACCAACCTTGAATAACAACCAAAATAGCTCGAAATCTCACAAAAAGGTGTGCATGCTTGTCTCTCAAATGGGTATATAAATCTACTCTCAAATTTCAATTTTGAGAAAGTGGGAAACATGTGAATTTTTAAAGATTGGTTTGACTAACCTTGACTAGAGTCAAAATAACTCAAAATATCACAAAAGTAAACATCCACACTTATCGCTCAAATGCATGTCTAATTCTACATTTAAATTTGAATTCTAAGAAATTGCAAAAAATGTGCAACATTTTAGGCTTTGATTTGACAAAGTTCTATTGAGGTGCAAAATAGCTTGTAATCCAACAAAATTGTACATGCATGCGTATCTCTCAAATGAGTACCAGAATAAACTTTAAATTTCAATTCTGAGATATTCGCCAACATCTAACTTTTTTGGCCTTGGTTTGACCAACATTGACTACAAACCAAAATAGATCGAAATCTAGCAAGAATAAGTGTGTGCTAATATCTCTATAGGGTTTCTATATCTACTTTTAAATTTTAATTGTGACAAATTGGGAAAAGTGAAACTTATCTCTCAAATGGGAACCTAAATATGTTTTGAATTTCAATTCTGAAGCTTGGTTTGAGCAACCTTGAATGAGGACCAAAATAGCTCCATATCTGAAAAAAAATAGGTGCCCATTCTTATCTCTCGAAAGGGTATCTAAATCTACTTTAAAATTTGAATTTTAAGAAATTAGGAAAAATGAAACGTTTTAGGCCTTCATTTGACCAAGTTTTTATGAGGTCCAAAATAGCTTACAATCCCCAAAAAAACTACATGCGGGCTTATCTCTCAAATGTGTACCTAAATCCACTTTCAAATTTTAATTTTGAGAAAGTCAAGAAAAATGCATCTTATAGACCTTTGTCTAACCCATGTTAACTCCTGGATAAAATAGCTCGAAATCTTGTAAAAATATTTTTTGCATGCTTTTCTCTCACATGGTTGTCTAAATCTACTTTTAAATTTGAATTCTAAAAAATTGAAAAAAGTGCAAAATTTTAGGCCTTGGTTTGACCAAGTTTGACTAAGGTCCAAAATAGCTCAGAATTCCCCAAATATCTACTTGCATTCTTGTCTCTGAAATGAGTACCTAAATTAACTTTAAAATTTTAATTTTGAGAAATTAAAAAGGTGCATCTCTTAGACATTTGTTTGACCAACCTTAATTAATGACCAAAATAGCATGAAATTTCAAAAAAATAGGTGTTCATACATATCTCTCAAATGGGTCTCTAAATCTTCCTTCAAATTTGAATTCTAAAAATTTCGAAAAACGTGCAACTTTTTAGGCCTTTGTTTGACCAAGTGTTAATAAGGTGCGAAATAGCTCGGAATCCCCAAAAAATCAACATGCACATTTATCTCTCAAATGGGTACATAAATCCACTTTCAAATTTCAACTTCCAAAAAGACAAAAAAAATCCATCTATTTTACCTTAGTTTAACCAACCTTGTCCGAGGCCCAAAATAGATTAAAATATCACAAAAAATATTCCTACACACGTGTCTCCTAAATGGGTATCGAAATCTAATTTTAAATTTCAATTCTAAGAAATTTGGAAAAAGTGTAACTTTCTAGTCCTTAGAATTACCAAGCTTGAAGAAGGTTCATAATAGCTCTGACTCCCCTAAAAATGAGTGTGCATGCTTATCTTTCAAATGGGTACCTGAATCCATATTCGAATATCAATTTTGAGAAAGTCGACAAAAATCCATCTATTAGACCTTGGTTTGGCCAACCTTTACTTTTAGTCAGAAATAGCTCAAAATAATGCGCATGCACGTTTATATTTTAAATGTCTACCTAAATTTAATTTCAAATATCAATCACAAGAAAGTGTTAAGTGTAACTTTTAAAGCCTTGGTTATACCAAGATTGACAATGGGCAAAAATAACTTAGAATATTGCACAAATATGCATGCACACTTATCTCTCAAATTGGTGTCTTAACGTATTTACAAATTTCAATTTTGATAAACTGGGAAAGGGTGCAACATTATGGGCCTTGGTTTGACCAAGATTGATCTATGACCAACATGCACCTTTTTTTCCTTGATTTGACTAACATTGACTACAAACTAAAATAGCTTGAAATCTTGTATGAGTAGGCATGCAAGCTTATCACTCTATTATGTATCTATATCTACTCTAAAATTTTAATTCTGACAAATTGAAAAAGTGAAACTTCTTAGACCTTTGTTTTACCAAGTTTTGCTAAGGTCCTGTTGGCACCACAACAAATCCCTTTTTTTTTGGGTAAAATCAAAGGGGTCCCTCATATAAATTTTGTAAATAATTATCTTTTGATTTTATTTTATCTTACTTGATTTGATAGGTAATTTCGTAGTCTTCTTTTCTTTGGTCCTTTAATCTTTACGATGCTTGTCTCTTGGCTTGATTTTCATTTCACGAGGTTTTGATGATTCCTTGAACTCCTTAGCTTCCTTGATGTTTAAAAAGATTGCATGCTATTAATTGAGGTTGTCTAAGTTGACTATGTGCTTCAGTTTGAAAAGATTAGGTTGTTTTGATCTTACTACATTTTCATAAAGTTTCAGTCTTTGATACTTTAGTTGGCTGAGATGGAATTTTGGCGGATCATACTGTTTGTAAGTAAATGCTTATTTTGATCATTTTTATTTACATTTTGAAAGTGTGCATATTTAAGAATAAGACTATGCTTTTGGTTCTATCTTTCATTGAAAATACCAAATTTATACGAACATTGATTTTCCTAATTAAAATTTATGTTATGTTCGTAGTTTGTATGCTTTTTAGTGAAACATGAAGAATTCTATTATGATTGATTTATGTTCAATTTTTGTTATGTCTTAAATAAATCAAACTTTAAAGGAAAGGTATCTCAATTTTTGAAAGTTCCATAATCAAAGTCAAAAGGATTTGAGTGCTCACATGCATTGAGAAAAACAATACCTTTGATATTAGTCATGGATGCACACTTCTCATTTTTTGTACTTTTCTTTCTAAACTCAAAATCTGGAATGGATTATTGGAATAAATAAATTCTTTCACTTCATTTGCATGTCTCTTATTAGATTCAATTTCTTGATTTCGACAAGTTTATTAATGTAGGTTGAAAGAACTTTAAGAGATCATTTTACTTTACTCTTTTCCAATAAATTTCCAACATTCACAATCTATAATCTCTCCAATATAACATTGATGATTTTAATGGTAAGTTTTGGTTGTAAATTTGTGACAGCAATAGTAAATGAAAATGGTAATCATTCAAAAGTTTACTAGATAATCGTTAATGTTAGAACTATCATGTATATTGGAAACAAGAAAGATTATTGCTACTAAATGCTATATCACCAGTCAATTGACAAACAAAATGTTATCACCATTTTTTTGTATTCTTATCCAATTACATATCTTCATTAATAGTTTTTTATAGCTTCATTGAAATAGAACAGCTGTTATTTGCCAACACATTTCTTTCAAAGATTGGCAATCATTAAATCATAATCTCATGCTTATTTGAAATGCGTAGTTTTGTATTGTTGAGATATTGAATGGATTGAAGTGCATGCAAATAACATTAGATTACTAAAAACGATCCAATCCATATTATTCTTTGGTCAAAATTAGCTTGAAAATCACATGCTTACAGTACCATCAAATGCACATAAGAGTATTTTATCAAATCATTTAATAATTAATTAATACCATAATATATCTTGTTATGTGTAGGTGTGACAAATAATAATTGTGAGATGGGATCTGATAAGGAAAACGATAATGAATGGTGAGATTGTTGGAATAATAGTTCAGATTTATGCCTGAAATCATGAAATCAGTTATACAGGTTTAAACGAATCTTGAGGATTGCTGAAGAAACGATATACAAAAATAAAGGACCATTCCATCCACGTTTCAATAGCGTTACAGAGAAGATTGTCGGATTCTTGTCATTATTCAGGAGGTGATTTTCTGCAGCAAACTGCAGGCAAGTAAAAGTGAGAATCAAAATTCCAAAACATGGGTTTTTGACAAAACAGACCCATTTACCAGACTTGTGGGGAATTTACTGAAAAGGGTGAACCATTTGGGATATTTTCCTGGTTCTTTGAACACATTTTTTAAAGTTGTGGCCTGCTCACCTTTTAGTTTCCCGTTTGTTTTTATTTTGCCTATTTAAACACTGGCAGAGGGCTACACAGGGTGGGGGAGCGCTCATCAAAGCTAGAGAATTTTAATTCTTTAAAGTTCTGAAATCTTTCTATGTTCAATGTTTTTTGTAAACTAGAGAACAAGAAAAGCTGCTGCCAGTGACGGTTTGACTCCAAAAACTTGTGGAAAATTGATATTTTACAGTGCTATATTATTCTATTGTGCTTGTATTTCTTTAGAACCGTTTCTGAAGATTCCTGGATGCTACAGAACACTAAGGACCTTAGCTAAGTCTTTCAGTTATTT
>LPNX011106979.1:504886-569491 GCA_001517045.1 Pseudotsuga menziesii | reverse complement strand
TTTTTATATATATATATATATATATATATATATATATATATATATATATCATTATAGTATATGTGGAACCATTCTTTAATGGGTTTCAAATGATTACATGGTATTGAAATATGAATGATTCGTTGTTATGTTGAAAGTGAGTAAGCTTATTCATGATTTTTTAATTGATTACGAAACTGTTTTACATGAAATATTGACTATGTAAGCTGACCTTGGCTCGTCTTCATGTTAATATCTAATTGTATCTGTCATATTTCAACATTGTGTTAAATTTGTTTGATTACAGGCTTCATTTTTTTTTTTGGTAATGAGATATCATCTTGTTATGAGTTAATTTAGATTTGGTTCTATTAATGATAGACTTCTCTAACAAATGCAGAATTACAGATCATCTTATACACTGATACATGTTGTCAAACCAAACAAAACATGCTCTCAGCTGAGATAGATAATCTGCATTTAGGTCATTATAGGATAGAATTAGGAGCTACTATTTTTCTGCACTTAGCTTAAGATAGTTGTTAGTAGTAGTTAGTCATTTGGATTGAATCTCTTTGATTTGTCGGAAGATTTGATTAAGTAAAACTTACCACCTACACCTCAAGAGACTCTCTACCTTGAGAGCACATTTCACAGGCAGTAGGGCCTTTATCCTGTGAGAGACAGTTACTCCAAACATACACAAGATTGCAGTAAGTAGAGTGTGTGGGATGTCTTTCCGTTGTTGGCCTAGGTCAGTATATTCGGCCAACAAATGGCGCTAGAAGGAGGGTCATGAGGTAAAACAAGTGGTTTTATTTTTCTATTATTTTTTTTAACCATTTATCCTCTTGCTCTTTGAATTTTCATCTTTTATATTTTTTATTCTTCTTTGTGATAGACAAGTGTTTAAGGGCTGGTTAGATGAGAAGCTAACCATTTGAATAGTGAATTAATATTGATTGTTTATCATTTAAGGCTCATGCCCAAAATCCTTTTTGGGAATCAGTTTTTAGTTTTACATTAGTTAATATTCCCAATGAGACAATTAACCTCTTGTCGAAACTTGAATTTGATGGTGAAGGCGATATATCTGCAAGGAAACACCTCAAGAAGTTTTTGTCTAAATGTAATAAACATGATATTATTGATCTTAGTGCTACTTATAGGTTATTTTCTCTTACTCTCAAAGGACGAATCAAATGTTGGTTGAAAACATTTCTACCTAATTTCTTTTTTAAATGGTTTCAATTTGCACATGAATTTTTAGATACTTTTAAGGATTATGATTCTAATAAATTAAGTAGTGAATTGCAGGCTCTTCGAAGGAGGAAAGGTGAGTCCTCAGAAGAATTTTCAGTAAGGCTTTCTCATATCCTTTGCAAATTTCATATTATTGATTTACCTTCTGAATCTGATCTTTTAAATATTGTTTTCAACTCTCAAGTTCCTCGTATTGAACAAAATGAAGACCATTGTCAAAAAGATGTTTCAACAAATCATTTACCAACCCTTCTAGAAACTTCTTCCTCTGTCATTGATTCAGATACTTCCATAATTTCTACCCAAACCCAAGGTGAGAAGATCGAAGTAGGAGAGGTACTAACTCCTTTCGATCATTATTCCCTTCCTAAAGGAGAAAGGCATGCTTCCTTTACCCAAAATCTTGACCCTATATTAAATGGGGAAGAACTTATTTACGATGAATTTATTTGTATAAATAAGGGAGTGGATTATCTTGATGAACAACAATATTCAGATTTGATCAGTAGAAAATTAGATCAAGATGGATTAATTATAAATCAAACTATATGTTCATCAGTTTCTGATTTTTGTATTAATTTTTCTTCCGACTCAAATATCAATGAACACAAATATATTAATAATAATTTTATGTGTTCTTATAATTTAATAGAACATGTGGGAGAAACTGACATGAATCTTAGTGAGTCAACTAAATGTTGTTCATGAAAAGAGATTAATCTTTTTCAAGCAAAGATTGATAAAAGTTTTGATTTACATGAAGGATTATCAATTAATCTTGATCTCGAATCAATTTCACATGAAATGCTAAAGGGTACATCTCCACATTATATTGAAAATAATCAGGTAATAAAAGAGAAATCTTTTGGAAATATTAATGATCTTTCTAAATTGAGAGACTCTTTTAATTTCCTCACTTCTAATTCTTACTTTTCTATTTATCCTAATTTATTTTCTTATTTTGATATGTGTAAGATTCTATCTGAATTATCTAACTACGTGACTTCAAAATCACATATTTATGAGATATCTAAATTTGATGATTCACTTATTAAGCATGAGTTTGAGGGATTGGGACATATTTCATTATTAAATCATCATTCGATACAATATTTTAAAGAGAAAGAAGGTTTATTGCAAGATGGTTACATTCAATTGATATTTGATGAGAATAAAACACCAATTTTTGTTGAAACTAAAAATGTTTGTTCTTGTCAAAATTACTTATATGAGAGATATAATTTGGTTGGAGATAATAAAATATTTGCTGAAGAGTTTCCTATAACTTGTGATCACCAAAGACTTACATCTCTTTTAACTGATTCATCTTTAGTTGCAGATCCTGTTAACAAGATTACTTCATTCGATATTAGGTCACTTCATGATCCTACTTTGTATTTGAAACCAATTCTTCCAATTGTTAATGTGACTAATGCAAGTTATTTGATTCTTCAAATTGATTCACTTAATATATGTTTGACACCTGTGGATTTCATGTTGGTAGACCATACTTTTCATTCTAATTTTTATGATCGGATTGCGGAGTGGCTCGAAAATTCTTATCTCAAAGGGTTTCCAAAAACTGGTAAATTTGTCTTATCATTATATGTTTCAAATGGTAAGGATTATAAACTTGTTTTTAGTTTTCTCTTATTGACATATCATTTCCGGTTACTATTAGGGAAACATGTCATTCTTACAGGATTAGAGATGCTTCGATGGCTTCATTAGCTATTTCATTTTACTTGATTTTCATTACAATTGACTTCTTTTGTACATAGTTAGGCTTAAGTTTAGATTAATTTTTCTTCATTTTTACCCTTTCTTGTTTTGTTTTGAATAATTGCAGTTATGAAGATGATGCTAATTTTAAGAGGTGACACTTATCGATACATTCAGGGATGTTTTCTTTACCTTTGACTCCCTTGCTTATAATTATATTTATTTAAAATTCTATTGTTAAGTCATATATCATTTACTTTTTCGACTTAATTGGGAAAATGTTTTATACATTCTTATGATCATAAGAAAGAACTTTTAAGAAAACGAAGAATGTTGTGCAAATCAATACCAAAATATTTTCAGTTGTAACTGCATATGTAATCAAGATTTAGTTTAAATTTGTTTATTTTTGGTTTGTTTTCTTTTGCTTATTAATAAGAGCGGCCTAACTTATTAAAACATCTTGCTTGTTTTTAACAGATCCTTATGTCGCAAATTATAGAGAGACATATTTTGCATCTTGTAGAAATTAATTCTCTCTTTTCATTTGTGATATAACTATTTCATGTTTCTCCACTTAAGATGTTAATCTATTCAAGGCTTAGTTTTTTTTTTTGCATTTGCATATATCCATTTTAGATTCCTTGCTTTTATTGGTTTTATTTAGCAGTTTGCTTGTTTTCCAAAAAGGGGGTAAACTAATTTTAGCATATGGTGATCAAAACCATGTATTTCTATCAAGTATTTGATCAAAATCATTTTCCATTAAAGGGACATCATTATAAAGACACTCTTCTTTTGTCAAGATTTTAACCGTAGCGAGATTAGTCTCGGCTCTGAAAAATTTATTATGGAACATATTGATGGATTAATTGAGTTACTCGGCTATTATATAAGATATTTATCTTTTAAAATGATGCTATAATGTAGTTGAGTTTATTTTCAAAGGAATTAATTTCCTTAGATTGAGGTAAGTCAGGAATCGTAAGTTATCTTTTAGACTTTTTACGCCATCCTTTTCTCTTTAGTGGACCATTTGGATCTGCTTCCCCATCCACTAAGTAATCTCTCTTGAGATTAACAATAACCTTAATATTATTCATTGTACATAACATTAATAGAATATAAGGGATTAACTGAAGAACAGGAGGTCTCATCACGAGCCGACCCGTCATGATCGTAAGATCTGTTGAAGTGACATTACCGCATCTAGTTACCAAGCCAGTGTGATGGCTCTTAATCATTGATTAGGAGAAAGGAGGTCTCATCATGAGCCGAACTTTTCATTTTTCGACAGTTCTTGTGAATGATGTTGTCAGCATCTGGTTACTAAGCCAAGGTAGTAATCTTTAGTTAATGTCTTTATTTATTATCTGTGAGAAAAAAAAAGATTTTTTATTATTATCTATATCTAGTGATTGGGATAAAATCATCTAAGTGAGGTTAAAAAGGTTTATCCTATGGTATTGAGGTCATACCTATTGATGTATTTGTAACTTCGGGATGTATTCATCTATGTATCTTATGTATTGTAACCCGATGTCTATTCCGGGATGTATCTATTATGTATTTGAGTCATGTTGTCATGCCCTGATGTTCTGATCGGGAGGATCAATAATGTAAACAAGTCATGTCAAGTCATAGTAGGTAACCCTCTGATTGTGTAAGGGTTAAAGTCCCTGCAGTTCCAGGGCACTAGGGTTATTAGACTCTCCTAGTAGAGGTCGGCCCTAGTAGGGTTTTAGTCATGTCAGGATTAGTATAAATAGAGAGTTGGGATCTCTATTTAGCACATATCACTCACACACTCAAGTGTAGTGCATAGTTGAGGAAGGAGAAGACACTGGGGCTATACAAGAAGAAGATTACTGCTGTTGGGAATGCATCTTACTGTTTTGGGGTTTTACATCTTGTGCTGATTCTATCTCTGAGGAAGTTGCGAGGTTTTCTCCATTTATGGTTTCCCCGATCAAAAACACTATGTTCATTGTCTCTTGTGTTTGATTGATGTACTTGTTATTCTCTCAACAAAGATCCTAACATAATGCTAGCTTAATGTTGAAAAACTAACATGGTATCAGAGCTAACCTGAGAAGAAGACACTGTGCAGTTGAGGGAACTAGGGCTTCCTAGTTTGTGGATCTTCCTCCACAGATTTTTAGCAAAAGTAAGGTGGAACAACTCTCCTCCTTAGGGCGCATCTTTATGTCAAAGCAGAATCCAATTATGAGGTTTTTTAGTTTTGGACCTGTCACTGTTGTCGGAAATTAGGGCTTTTCACAGAAGAGAAATTTTTCAGTGAGCCGAGGCCTGGAATGATCTCCTCCCCAAAATTGAAGTTAGGGACAAATTTCAAGGCATTTGGGTGGACAAAACTCCAGAAAAACAAAACCCTAATTTTCTCTTGAACCAGCTCTGTAGGATTTCAACTCAAGTTTTAGATCCGACATCTTGAACCTGGTAAGATCTAAAATCATTTTTATTTCCATTTGAGTTTCTCAGTTAAGATGTCTCATCATACCAAGCTTGATGAAAATCTTGAGGGAGTTGATAACTTCCGAGCCTGGAAGTATAGGATCTCCTTGGTCCTGGAAGAAAATGAATTAGACTTCTACATCCATGAGGAGGTTCCAGTTCCGGAGGGAGATGAGGCAAAGGCCTTACATAAGAAGAAGATGGTTATGGAAAAGAGGATCATTGCTAATTCTATCAAGGATTACCTTATCCCACAGGTGTCCTCTCTCAAGACACCTAAAGCTATGTTTGATTCCCTAACCAAATTGTTTGAAGGGAAGAACATCAATAGGAAGATGACCCTAAGAAACCAACTAAAGAATGTGAATATTCAGAACACAGAAACAATCCATTCTTACTTCACAAGGGTTTCTCAGATCAAAGAACAACTAGAAACAGTTGATGAAGAAGTGGAAAATGCAAAGATTGTAATGACTACATTGAATGGCCTTCCTAGGTCATGGGATTCTTTCATCCAAGGAATTTGTGCTAGGAAGAAGTTAGTCAAGTTCAGCAGACTATGGGAAGAGTGCTCTCAAGAAGAAGCTCAGATAGCATCTCGAGAAGAGAAGATGGGAAGTGAATACCAAGCTCTTATGGTACACTCCAAGTCTCACTCCAAGTCAAGCAAGAGAAGATCTCATGGTTCCCGAGGTAAGCACTTTCACAAAGATAATACTAGAAGAGATGTATCTAGGATCATATGCTATACTTGTGATGAAGCAGGACACTATGCAATGAATTTTCCTAACAAACAAAAGATAGTAAAGAAAAGCAACAAAAGAAGACATCATGCTCATGCTGCAGAGGATGATGAACCATCCAGAAAAAGATCCAGATATGAAAGTGAATATTCTTCAAGAAAGGATGAATATGTTCTGATATCAGCTCTCACAAGTAACATTACTCATGGTAGTGATGATTGGCTTATAGATAGTGGGGCTTCAAAACATATGACTCGATTCAAGGAATCCTTTGTGAGACTGTCAAAGCATGAATCACCTCACAAGGTAAATTTAGGAGATGACTACCAATATCCAATAAAAGGTAGTGGAGAATCTTCATATAAGTTAAACTCTAGAAAATCCCTAACAATGAAAGAAGTATTTTTTGTGCCAGGACTCAAGAAGAACCTTCTCTCCATATCAGCATTAGATGCAAAAGGAATGCGGGTTGCATTCATAGATGGTCAAGTCATCATGTGGCCAAAAGGAAAGACTATCGATGATGCGGTAGTAATTGGAGAACAAGAAGGAGGATTATACAAATTGAAGGGCCATCCAGAACAAGCCTTGGTCCATGACACAGTAGAGCCAAGTGAACTTTGGCATAGAAGGCTTGCACATGTGCATTATAGAGCACTACCTATTGCAAGCAAAGCTGTCGAAGGTCTTCCAAAAATTCAAGCAAAACATGATGGGGTCTGCAAAGGATGTGCAAAAGGAAAGAATACAAAGAAGACATTTCCAAGCAGTGAAAGCAAAACAAAAGGAATCTTGGAAATCATCCACTCCGATGTATGCGGTCCTATGTCATCAAACTCTCTAAGTGGGTATGCATATTATGTTTCTTTTATTGATGACTTTTTTAGGAAGACATGGGTTTACTTCATGAAGAACAAAGACAAAGTATTTAGTAAGTTCAAAGAATTCAAAACCTTGATCGAAAACCATACTGAAAAGAAGATCAAGACCATTCGATTAGATAATGGCGGAGAATTCACTTCAAATGAATTCAAAGAGCTATGCAAAGAATCAGGGATTAAGAGGGAGCTATCCACTCCTTATAATCCACAACAGAATGGGGTTGTAGAATGGAAGAATAGAACTATCATGGAAGCTACAAAAGTAATGGTTCATGATCAAGACCTTCCTATGCATCTTTGGGCAGAAGCTACCAGAACAGCGGTGTATGTACAGAACCGTACTCCACATAGAGTACTCGAGAACAAGACTCCTGAAGAAGTCTTCTCCGGCAAGAAACCATAAGTCATCCATCTCAAAATATTTGGTTGTCCTGTGTACATCCACATTCCAAAAGAGAAGAGGACTAAATTAGATCCTTCAGGAAAGAAGGGTATATTTGTGGGATACTCTGAAATCTCGAAGGCTTACAGAATATATTTCCCAGGATATAAGAAGATTGACATCAGCATGGATGTGACATTTTATGAAGGCACAACTTACAACAAATCCAGGAAGAGACCTGCTAAAGAACCTGAAGAAGCAGAAGCACCCAGAATTCATGATGCAACCATGAATGAAGAAACTCGAGAAGAAGATCGAGAATTTGAAGCTTGGGTATGAGAACTTATCCAAGGTGCAGAAATATATGGGGCTCCAGAAGAGAATCACAGAGAAACAAAGAGCACCAAATCATGTTCCAAGTATGTAGCTTTACTATGTGATTTCATTGATAAAGAACCTTCCAGTTATGAAGAAGCGGTAGAACGGAAAGAATGGAAGGATGCTATGATCGAAGAGTACCAATCGATCATGAAGAATGATGTTTGGGATGTTGTCCCAAGACTAGACAGGAAGTCAGTTGTAACTTCCAAATGGATCTACAAGATCAAACATGCTGCAGATGGTAGCATTGAAAAGTATAAGGCAAGATTTGTAGCTCGAGGTTTCTCTCAGAAAGAGGGAATAGACTATGAAGAGACCTTTGCACCTGTAGCCAGATACACTTCCATCAGATCAGTACTTTCTATAGCTACAGTGATGAAATGGAAGATACACCAAATGGATGTTAAGACTGCTTTCTTGAATGGTGTAGGGGAAGAGGAAGTGTATCTAGAACAACCACTTGGTTTTGAGACACATGTCAGGGAGTCTCATGTATGTAGATTGAACAAAGTCCTGTACGGTTTGAAACAGGCATCTAGGACATGGTACGGTAGAATTGATAGCTTTCTATCCACTTTGGGCTTTACCAAGAGTAAAGAACATTCCAACCTTTACTACAAGGTTAAAGATGGAAACCCGATGATGCTTCTACTATATGTAGATGATCTGTTTGTGATAGGTATGGATGGGTTGATTACTGATATAAAGAGAAATCTTGCTGCCGAGTTCGAGATGAAGGACTTGGGTATGATGCATTACTTTCTAGGTATGGAGGTGTCGTAGAGTGCGGATGGAATCTTCCTTGGACAAGGGATGTATGCAGTAGAAATCCTAAAGAGGTTTGGGATGATGGACTACAAGATTATGGCCACACCTATGGAATCGAACCTGAAGCTATTGAATGATGCTTCTTTAGATATGGTTGATGCTACGATGTATTGTTAGATGATTGGGTCATTGATGTACCTAACAAACATGAGACTAGACATTTTCTTTGCTGTGAACACCTTGAGCTAGTTCTTGACAGATCCAAGAAATGTTCACTTGATTGCTGCAAAGCATATTCTGAGGTACTTGAGGGGTATAGTTGATTATGGGCTCAAGTATGATGCGAATCAAAAGATTAACCTAGAGGGTTATGTTGATTTAGATTGGGCAGGCAGTGCCATCGATAGGAAGAGCACTTCAGGGTGTTGCTTCAGTATGGGGTTGGGTGTGATCTCTTGGTTTAGCAGGAAGCAATCCTGTGTGGCATTGAGTACAGCTGAAGCAGAGTACATCGTAGCTTGTTCAGCTAGTTGCGAGGCTGTATGGCTGAGGAAGCTACTGTCTGATTTATTTGATCTCCAAATGGATGCTACTTGTATACATTGTGACAACCAGAGTTGCATAAAGTTGTCAGAGAATCCAGTGTTCCATGACAAGTCGAAGCAAATTGAGATCAAGTATCACTATATAAAGGATATGGTACAGAGAGGAGCAGTGAAGCTCCAGTATGTTGCGATAGAGGAACATATAGCTGATGTGTTGACAAATTCATTAGCTAGAGTGAAGTTTGAGTACTTTAGGGATCAGAAGCTTGGTGTTCTCTAGATTGAGGTTTCCTCCAAAAGGAAAGTGATGAGTCCCAAATCCATTCTGACGAGCAGGTCAGATGTAAGGGCAGAGCCATTCTGTTCATGGCTAAAGGATTTGGTTCCTCCCATGTCAGATGTGAGTGCTGGCCATTTTGTTGAGTAGGAGAGATGTAAGGGATACCACCATTCTAACGAGCAGGTCAGATGTAAGGGAAGAGCCATTCTGTTCATGGCTAAAGGATTTGGTTCCTCCCATGTCAGATGTGAGTGCTGGCCATTCTATTGAGTAAGACATATGTAAGGGCTACCGTCATTTTGATGAGTAGGTCAGATGTAAGGGCAGAGCCATTCTGTTCATGGATAAAGGATTTGATTCCTCCCATGTCAGATGTGAGTGCTGGTCATTCTGTTGAGTAGGACAGATGTAAGGGAAACCGCCATTCTGACGAGCAGGTTGGATGTAAGTACAGAGCCATTCTATTCATGGCTAAAGGATTTGGTTCCTCCCATGTGAGATGTGAGTGTTGGCCATTCTGTCAAGTAGGATAGATGTAATGGCTACCCAAGTCAGATGTAAGGGCAGAGCCATTCTATTCATGGCTAAAGGATTTGGTTCCTCCCATGTTAGATGTGATTTCTGGCCATTCTGTCGAGTAGGACAGATGTAAGGGCTACCGCCATTCTGATGAACAGGTCAGATTTAAGGGTAGAGCCATTTTGTTCATGGCTAAAGGATTTGGTTCCTCCCATGTCAAATGTGAGTGTTGGCCATTCTGTCAAGTAGGATAGATGTAAGGGCTACCGCCATTCTGATGAGCATGTCAGATGTAAGGGCAGAGCCATTCTGATGAGTAGGTCATATGTGAGTGCTGGCCATTCTGATGTAGGATGAGCTCCTACATAGATGTAAGGGCTACCGCCTTTTTGACGAGTAGGTTAGATGTGAGTGCTAGCCATTCCGATGTGACTATAGGATTAGGTCCTATATGATCAAATATAAGGGCTACCACCTTTCTGACGAGCAGGTTAGATGTGAGTGCTGGTCATTCTAATGAGTAGGTCAGATGTAAGGGCTACCAAAGACCTATGAGGAGGTAGGCATACACCTAGCATGAAATAAGGCTAGCTCTGTAGAACTTCCTATGACGAGATAGCACACACATGATGATGCAGTGAGATCCATATCGAGTTATGATCGAGATCCAGTTATGATGACTCCGAGAGATCCAGATCGAGTGATGATCCATATCCAACAGTGATGATCCAGATCGAGAGATGATCTAGATCCAGATCCAGATTGAGTGATGATCCAGATCCAGTCCAGTGATGATGATCTAGATAGAGTGATGATCCAGATCTAGTGATGATGATCTAGATCAAGTGATGATCCAGATCCAGTGATGTTGATCCAGATTGAGAGATGATCCAGAACCAGTGATGATGTCCCATGATGATCCAGATAGAGATATGATCTAGATTCGAAGAATGAAGATGACTTGAAGACTCAGAAGACTCAAGATGCAGATGACGAGATGATCCAGTTAATACAAAGAAGAAAACCAGTGCTGAAAATTGTGTCAAAAGAATACCTTCCTAGTTAAGAGGGAGTGTTGATGTATTTGTAACTTCGGAATGTATTCATCTATGTATCTTATGTATTGTAACTCGATGTTTATTCTGGGCTGCATTTATTATGTATTTGAGTCATTCTGTCATGCCCCAATGTTCTGATCAAGAGGATCAATAATGTAAACAAGTCATGTCAAGTCATAGTGGGTAACCCTCCGATTGTGTAAGGGTTAAAGTCCCCGCAGTTCTGGGGCACTAGGGTTATTAGACTCTCCTAGTAGAGGTCGGCCCTAGTAGGGTTTTAGTCATGTCGGGATTAGTATAAATAGAGAGCTGGGATCTCTATTTAGCACACATCACTCACACACTCAAGTGTAGCGCATAGTTGAGGAAGGAGAAGACATTGGGGCTAGATAAGAAGAAGATTACTGCTGTCGGAAGTGCATCTTACTGTTTTGATGTTTTACATCTTGTGCTGATTCTATCTCTGAGGAAGTTGCGGGGTTTTCTCCATTTATGGTTTCCTCGATCAAAAACACTGTGTTTATTGTCTCTTGTGTTTGATTGTTGTATGTTATTCTCTCAGTAAAGATCCTAACATAATGCTAGATTAATGTTGAAAAACTAACAATACCTACATATTATGTGTTCTTTGACTTATCTTGGTTAAGAGAAACTAATTCCTTGGAAAATTTTCTTTCTGCATTTGTAGAATAATCATTTATCTTTATAATATTTTGGATAATAGTAGGGATAGTTTGATTGATTTTGAAAGTTTTGGTTAAATCTTTACATATATAAGCCAATGACAGGATTAAATTATGTGATTGGGAAATTGGAATTTGAAGAGGTCTTTATCATTATTTCTCTTATATTATTTAAGATTCAGAATTATTTTGTAGAGATAACTGGTTCTCCCAGCATGTCGCCATTTGATGGCAACCCAACAAATCCCTTTTTTTTTTGGTAAAATCAAAGGGGTCCCTCATAAAATTTTTGTAAATAATTAGCTTTTGATTTTATTTTATCTTACTTGATTTGATAGGTGATTTCATAGTCTTCTTTTCTTTGGTCCTTTAATCTTTACGATGCTTGTCTCTTGGCTTGATTTTCATTTCATGAGGTTTTGATGATTCCTTGAACTCCTTAGCTTCCTTGATGTTTAAAAAGATTGCATGCTATTAATTGAGGTTGTCTAAGTTGACTATGTGCTTCAGTTTGAAAAGATTGGGTTGTTTTGATCTTACCACATTTTCACAAAGTTTCAGTCTTTGATACTTTATTTGGTTGAGAGCGAATTTTGGAGGATCATACTGTTTGTAAATAAATGCTTATTTTGATCATTTTTATTTACATTTTGAAAGTGTGCATATTTAAGAATAAGACTATGCTTTTGGTTCTATCTTTCATTGAAAATACCAAATTTATACGAACATTGATTTTCCTATTTAAAATTTATGTTATGTTCGTAGTTTGTATGCTTTTTAGTGAAACATGAAGAATTCTATTATGATTTATTTATGTTCAATTTTTGTTATGTCTTAAATAAATCAAACTTTAAAGGAAAGGTATCTCAATTTTTGAAAGTTCCATAATCAAAGTCAAAAGGAGTTGAGTGCTCACATGCATTGAGAAAAACAATACCTTTGATATTAGTCATGGATGCACACTTTTCATTTTTTGTACTTTTCTTTCTAAACTCAAAATCTGGAATGAATTATTGGAATAAATAAATCCTTTCACTTCATTTACTTGTCTCTTATTAGATTCAATTTCTTGATTTCGACAAGTTTATTAATGTAGGTTGAAAGAACTTTAAGAGATGATTTTGCTTTACTCTTTTCCAATAAATTTCCAATATTCACAATCGATAATCTCTCCAATATAACATTGATGATTTTAATGGTGAGTTTTGGTTGTAAATTTGTGATAGCAATAGTAAATGAAAATGGTAATCATTCAACAGTTTACTAGATAATTGTTAATGTTAGAACTATCATGTATATTGGAAACAAGAAAGAGTATTGCTACTAAATTCTATATCACCAGTCAATTGACAAACAAAACGTTATCACCATTTTGTTGTATTCTTATTCAATTACATATCTTCATTAATAGTTTTTTACAGCTTCATTGAAATAGAACAGCTGTTATTTGCCAACACATTTCTTTCAAAGATTGGCAGTCATTAAATCATAATCTCATGCTTATTTGAAATGCGTAGTTTTGTATTGTTGAGATATTGAATGGATTAAGGTGCATGCAAATAACATTAGATTACTAAAAATGATCCAATCCATATTATTCTTTGGTCAAAATCAGCTTGAAAATCACATGCTTATAGTACCATCAAATGCGCATAAGAAGATTTTATCAAATAATTTAATAATTAATTAATATCATAATATATCTTGTTATGTGTAGGTGTGACAAATAATAATCGTGAGATGGGATCTGATAAGGAAAATGATAATGAATGGTGAGATTGTTGGAATAACAGTTCGGATTTATGCCTAAAATCACGAAATTAGTTATGCAGGTTTAAATGAAGCTTGAGGATTGCTGAAGAAATGAAATACAAAAATAAAGGTTCATTCCATCCACGTTTCAACAACGTTAAAGAGAAGATTGCCGGTTTTTTGTCATTATTCAGGAGATGATTTTTTGCAGTAAACTGCGGGAAAATAAAAGTGAGAATCAAAATTCCAAAACATGGGTTTTTGGTAGAACAAACCCATTTACCAAAATTGTGAGGAATTTACTGAAAAGGGTGAACCATTTGGGAGATTTTCCTAGTTCTTTGAACACGTTTTTTAAAGGTGCGGCCAACTCACCTTTCAGTTTCCTGTTTGTCTTTATTTTTCCTATTTAAAAAACAGGGTGGGGGAGCGCTCATCAGAGCTAGAGAATTTTAATTCTTTAAAGTTCTGAAATCTTTCTATGTTCAATGTTTTTTGTAAACCAGAGAACAAGAAAACCTGCTGCCAGTGATGGTTCGACTCCAAAAACTTATGGAAAACTGATATTTTACAGTGCTATATTATTTTGTTGTGCTTGTATTTCTTTAGAACTATTTCTGAAGATTCCTGGATGCTACAGAACACTGAGGACCTTAGCTAAGTATTTCAATTATTTCATACTGTGCTAATAATGTTTTTCCTTTGTTGAATTTAAGTTTTCATATATATATATATATATATATATATATATATATATATCGTTATAGTATATGTGGAACCATTCTTTAATGGGTTTCGAATGATTACATGGTATTGAAATATGAATGATTTGTTGTTATGTTGAAAGTGAGTACGCTTCTTCATAATTTTTTAATTGATTACGAAAATGTGTTACATGAAATATTGACTATGTAAGTTGATCTTGACTCGTCTTCATGTTAATTGATTGTATCTGTCATATTTCAACATTGTGTTAAATTATTTTGATTACAGGCTTCATTTTTTATTTTTTTTTGTAATGAGATATCATCTTGTTATGAGTTAATTTAGATTTGGTTTTGTTAATGGTAGACTTCTCTAATAAATGCAAATTTACAGATCATCTTATACATTGATACCTGCTGTAAAATCAAACAAAACATGCTCTCAACTGAGATAGATAATCTGCATTTAGGTCATTATAGGATAGAATTAGGAGCTACTATTTTTCTGCACTTAGCTTAAGATAGTTGTCAGTAGTAGTTAGTCATTTGGATTGAATCTCTTTGATTTGTCAGAATATTTGATTAAGTAAAACTTACCACCTACACCTCAAGAGACTCTATACCTTGAGAGCACATTTCACAGGTAGCAGGGCCTTTATCCTGTGAGAGACAATTACTCCAAACATACACAAGATTGCAGTAAGTCGAGTGTGTGGCCTATCTTTCCATTGTTGGCCTAGGTCAGTATATTCGGCCAATAGGTCCATAATAGCTCAAAAATCCCCCAAAATTCTACTTGTACTCTTATCTTACAAATGGGTACCTAAATCCACTTTTAAATTTCAATTCCGAAAAAGTAAAAAAAAGTGCATCTTTTCAACCTTGATTTTCCCAACCTTGAATGAGGGCCAAAATAACTCTAAATATCATAAAAATAGTTGTCCATGCTTTCCTCTCAAATGGGTATCTAAATATACTTTAAAATTTGAATTTTCAGAAATTGGAAAAAATGCAATGTTTTAGGCCTTGGTTTGACTAAGTTTGACCAAGGTCGAAAATGGCTCACAATCCCCAAAAAATATACATGTAGGTTTACCTCTCAAATGGGTACCTAAATACATTTTCAAAATTCACTTCCGATAAAGTCAACAGAAGTGCATATATTCAACCTACTTTAAAATTTGAATTTTGAGAAAATGAAAAGAATGTCTTGGCACCATGCATATCTCCTCTTAGTAGGAAGTTCATCAAAAGATCCTTCCACCAATTCTACTCGCGCTTCAGGATAAAGAAATATAAGGATTCATATGGATTCTCCCTCTCAACATTTGAAAGAGCATAACCATATCCAATATCCTCCATCATGGGAGTCTCATGCTCCTCCATATTTGAATCACAATGAACCTATTTAGAGTGCTTGAAGGAATCCTATTCATGAAATGTTACGTCTCTGTTGACTTCAATGTGTCTTTGTCCTGGGACATAGATTCTATAAGCTTTGGAGGATTCACTATATTCAAAAAAGGATGAATTGTTTTCAAATGGATTCATATTTGTCCTCTTCTCTTTTGGCACATGAATGTGTACATGACAGCTTAAAATATTCCAAGTGTCAAACATCTGGTTTTTTACCAGTGAAAAATTCTTTTGGAGTATTTTCTCCCATAATAGCACGAGGGATTCTATTATATATATATAAAGAGCAATGATGGATCCTTCTACTCATAAGGAGGTAGTTCGATCTTGATCACACATGATAGCTTTTGTAGCCTCAGAGATTACTATGTTCTTTCTTTCAGCAACCCAATCCTGTTGGAGGTTGTAAGGTACAACCAATTGTCTTCTTATTCCTGCATCACAAAAAAAAATTAAAATAATGAGACTCAAAATATCCTCCTATATTAGATCTCAAATCACATATTTTATTACCAATTTGATTCTCAACCAGTGCTTTGATCTCTTGGAACTTATTGAATGTTTCACTCTTAGCCTTCAGAAAATAGATCCATGACTTGCAATAAAAGTCATCTATGAAAAGTACATAGTACAAATAACCACTCAAGGATGGTTCTGACATAGGGCCACATACATGTGAATGGACCAATTCCAATATCCCTTTGGATCTATTCTAACTTCTTGGAAAACTATTTTTAATTTTCTTCCCAAGAGAGCAACCTCTACAAACACTATCATGCTCATATTGAAATACATGCCTACCTTTTACCATATTCTACAATACAAGTAGCACTTTGAAATGGAGATGATCGATCTCCTTATGCCACAGTTCAAAAGGACTAATCATGTCATGAATCATGGATTGAATGAACTTCCCAGGAACTTTCTAGAGGCCTTCCTCTCTTAATTCCAATCACAACTGTAGAATTCAAGTCTGTAGTCTTAGGCCACAAGAGTGCTTGATTTTCCATAAATATTACTCTGAAACCTTTATCTTCTAGAACTAAAATATACAAAAGATTCTTCTTCAAACCAAGAACATACATAATATCATCAACATGGAGTACATCTCCTGAATTCAAATGAAAGAAAGTTGATCCAACTCCTTGGATCGAAAATGTGGTATTATCTCCAAGCTCCACCTGACAGATGAACTTATTTTCCTTCATATCTATGATAGAACTCCTATATCCAGTCACATGTTTGGATGTGCCACTATCCACCATCCATATCTCAGCACTAGTGGTAATGGATCCAAAAATAGCTTCTAAGATACGATAATACTTCTTACTTGTCTCCTACTCATAAGATGGATTCTTTCTTGTAGGTTCATCTTCTGTAGAAGCATAAGCATGAAATATACCCTTGAACTTTCCCCTTTTCTTTGCCCAACACTCTCTTGCAAAATGGCCTTTCTTATTGCAGCTTAAGCATTTTACTTTGGACTTATCAAAGTTATTGTCTTATTCTTTTTTCCTTTTAATGAGTAAACATCTTGTGAGAGAAGGATGCCTTTCCTCTCTTCATCATTTCCGTAAGAGAAAGGTTCTCTTCTTTGGAGGAAGAAATATTGCTTTGGATTCACCCTTATTTTTGTAGGAAATAATTCCATAGTATTTCAAAGTTTGGTTGCACCTCTCAACCATTTACAACATACAAGAATGTATCTCTTTAGGATGGAAAACCATCGATAGCATTTTCAATGATAACATCATCATCGAAAGATACTCCAATGTTCATGAATTGATCTCTTACTTGAGAGATATTTTTTATGAAGGAAGCCACATATTTATTCTTCTCCATATTCAAATTAAGAATCTTGTTCTTCAATTCCCTCTTTTGATTAGGAGCATTCTTCTCATAAATATTCGTCAAGGTGTCGTAACACTCCTTTGCATTATTCAATGGATTAATCACTGGCATCAAATTTCTCTTCATAGAATCATAGATGATCCTATTTTATTTGGCTTAATTCTTCTTGAAATTAGTGCTCCCAACATTAGTAGTGGGATATTAAAAAACATTGGATACATATCCCTCTAGATCATGCTCTTCTAGGTTGTTCAGAATCTTGGCCTTCCAAGTATTGAAGTTTGAAGTTCCTTCAAGACGGTCTTTAGGTCTTATTGATATTGAAGCCATTGTTCTTCAAGTACTGTGCTCAAATTCTACTACTCAAGATATTGATTACAAAACTTATATAATTCATGCCTTGAGGTCTGATACCATGTTGAATTTTGTTGAAATTTGATATTTTTATCTTAATTTTTGAATTACTAAGTACATATATCAATGAACAATCATAAGCATACAAATTCACACACAAGACATAGAATTTTCCCTGGGGAAACCCTATAAAACATGAGGTATAAAACCCCAGTAAATATTCCTTGATATAATGATAGATAACAGAGAATGTCGTTACAATTGAAGATTACATCAAGAATCCCCAGTGCAATATCAGAGAGAACTATCAAGCACCTTTGGTGCAATTAAAGAGCAAGAGATAAGAAAGAATTATAGAAGACTCTAGTTGTATTCCCAATGCACAATCAACTTGCAAATTTTGGTCTCATGAAAATAATAGCAAGTGCATGCATGGAGAATTATCTTTGAACCTTGATCTCATCAATCATGCATAACATTTGTGCAATACGTTTCAAAATTGTCATATATATTTACTCTTCTTACTTCAGGATGAACTTGCCTTCCAACTGGATGCTAAATTGCTTAGTTAGGATGCTAACTCAAGTGTCATCATGGAAGTGTTGTCATCATGCAATTGTCGTAAGTCAAGTGTTGTAACTTAAGTGTTTTATCTTAGTTTAACTCAAGTTCCATAACTTAAGTGTCACAACTTAAGTGTCGTCTTTTAGTTTAACCAAATTATCATCACGCAAAACACTTTAGTTAACTCAAACTTCTTTATTAACTCTTGGTTAACTCTTATAACCGAAGTCATTCTTGATATCATCACTAAAGTGATCAATTCAAGTTCTCCTTAATTATTTGAAGTATTCCTTGTTAACATCACTAGAGTTTAACAATTTGATTTCTCTCTATTCTCAATACATCTTATCTTTACCTCTTAACTTATTTTCATGGTCCACACATGCCGACTTTAATTTATCTATCATATAATTTATACTAAGGATATTTTTCCAATTATGTGATCATATTGTTTTACTATAATTCCAAGTGGTCATATCATAAATTAATTCACTCTAGAAGTGAGGAGACTTAATATTTCATCCATATCTAGGAACATGGTTAGTAATAAATCACACATCATTCATGATTCTACATACAAAGCATTATACCAACACATGAGATACCACCTCAACACACAAGGATCTCTCTTACCACATAAGACCTTAGCCTTGACAAAAAATATTGTACAACATCATCACTTTGACACACAAAATAGATTCCTTAATATGTGAGGCTCAACCTTTACACATAAGTATTAGTCATTCTTGAGTCCAACTCAAGAATCTACTCCAAGTTTCCTGAGTCCAACTTAGGCTCCCTAAGGCATTACCTTAACACATGAGCCTCAATATTGGCGCATAAGATTAAATTGGAGAATGATTCGTGATGTTGTAACGTTAATAGTCTAGAGGTTAGCATCCTACTCACATCTAAAAATATGTTTTTTCCAATACTTTCCTCTTGGGAGGTTGTACCTTAGTTTCCCCCTTGCGAGGATCCAGGGTTGGGTTGTGTCGTAACAATCATCTATTGTCATGACTAAGGAAATGGGTTAGCAAAGCTAGTAGGTTGGGTAGAACCATCCTATTGGGATAAGAGTCTCTGAGCCTTTTCCAAATTAGGGAAATTATAGGTTAAATTATATTCCTTGCATACAAATAAATGGATTTTTGTTTAATCCTTCTTAGCCCCGCCAACATTATTGTTGTTATTGTTGTTACCCTTGTTCCTATTTTTTCATATTTTTTTCCCTTCAGGATACTTATTTCCTTGAGAACAGATTGGTTGAACTATCAAAACATCCATCAGAGGATTGGGAGTTTGGTTATGTTTGTTGTTTCATTCATCTATCGGTAAATTTTGACTAACAATGTGTGTACCCTAGATATCTACAGTACTTACTATTGAACCAATCACACCATTGGCATGTGGTCTAGGAACTGGTTTGGTTCGATCTACCTCTTCTAAAGGAGAATCAGGCAATATTTTGTAAAGAATCCTATATTTATAGTAAATGAAGTCTAGTTTTTGGGATTTGATAATAGCCTTCTCTTTGGTTTGCATCCCAGAAAGATCGACATCTTTCGTAATACATGGTTTCAAAGACTAAATGAACCAATTAATTAAGAAATCATTAGGAATACTAGTCTTAATGATACTGTTTCACCTCTACCTTTCATGAATCTGGTCAGAGATATGGGTTGTCTTCCCCAACCAAAATTTCTTTTCCTCAAGCAGTGTCAATTTTAGATGCTACAAAAAAAATTCATCTTCCCAAGTGGCTTCCTCACTAGGAAAACCATTCCATTGTACCAAGTATTCCTTTATAGTTCTTCTCCTTACCTTTCTTTCCCTTATCTTCACTATTCTTTCTAGAATGATAATGAAGTGTTCTTCATCATCCAAGGGAGGTAATGTTTATGAAACTGAAATATTTTTCCCTATCACCTTTTTAAGACATGAACATGAAATACATTATGGATTTTACTTCCTTCTGGAAGTTCCAATTCATAGGCCACTTCTTCAACTTTTCAAACCACTTTGTAGGGACCATAAAAACTTGGTTTAATACTTTATAAATCTTTTACTTTTAAGGAGGCTTTCTTGTAGGGATACAACCTCAAAAAAACCAAGCCTTTCACTTGGCAATGTATCTCCACTCTATGTTGATCTGCATATTGTTTTTTTTGGTTTTGGGAAACGTACAAGTTATCTTTCAAAACCTTCAAAATATATTGACTTTATTCAATCCAATCCTTAGCTTTTGGAGCTCTACTATCAACAAATATGTGGTCAATAAAAGTGTATGCATAATAACCATAAAGTTCTTTTAAAGGATACATGCCAATGGACATATTAAAAGTAGTATTATAGAAAAACTCACCTAAACGAAACCATTTGATCCATGCTTTTAGCTTCCCACTAACATAGTTTATCAAGTACACTTCCAACCATTGATTCACCCTATCTATTTTTCCATTAGTTTTTGGATTATAGCTTGTGCTAGGAGTCAAGTTTTTTCACACCATTTTGAAGAGTTCTTTCCAAAATGCACTTAGAAATATGTTATCTCTATCACTAACAATTCTCTTGGGAATCCCATGCAATCTGAAAAAATATCTAAATAATAGCTTAGCCACTTGTGAACCAGTAAAGGATGTAGTGATAGAAAATAAATTAGCAAATTTAGTGAGTATATCTACCACTAAAAATATGCAATCATTACCAAGCACTTTGGGTAAACCAGTGATGAAATCCATGGAAATGCTTTCCCATTTTTGTTCTGGTATAGGAAAGCGATGCAAGAGACTAGATGGATAATTGTGCTCTACTTTGTTTTTCTAACATACTAGAAATTCATTCACATATTTTAGAACATCACTCTTAAACCCCTTCCAAGAGATTATTCCTCTCAACATTATATATGTTTTGAATAAACTAGTGTGGCATGTCAAAGGAGATTCATGAGAACTCTTCAAAACATTTCGCTTCAAGATCAAAATAGGGACCAAATAAATTATGTATTTGTAGTATACTATTCCATATAACACTTTATATATATAACCATGGTTAGTCTCATCAAAAATTTCACAAGCAAACTTACCATTGGCATATTCTACTTTTAATGTAGCTTTCCAATATTCTCCAACATCCATTAAAGAGATAGAGGGTCTTCTATATATGGCATATGATACCACATTACTCTTTCCTTTTACATATTCAATATAAAAATAAAATTCTTGAACCTTACTCACCCACTTTTGTTGCCTTTCATTTATATCCTTTTGATTGAGGAAGTATCTTAGGCTATTATGGTCAGTTTTGAATAGAAACTTGTTCCCCACAAAGTATTATATGAACTTGATTAAAGAATGCATGATGGATAGCATTGATTTGTCATAAATATAGTAAATATTCTCGTGTGGGTGTATCTTCCTACTATTGAAAGTTATTGGGATTTTTCCTTGCTTTAGGAATGTTCCAATGCCTTCCCCTAATTCATCACATTCCAAGAGAAATGGCTTAGAAAAATCAAGTAATGGAAGAATGAGACAACTACTCATTACCTCTTTCATTATTTGGAAATCCTTTTCAGACTCTTCATTCCATTGGAAATCATATTTCTTTGTTAAATCAGTGAGTTGGGAGAACCCCTTCACAAAATTCCTATAGTAGGTACAAAGCTCAATGAATTCCCTCAATTTAGTGATATTTTTGGGACATGGAAATTCTATAATGGATATTATTTTCTCCAAGTCAACCTTCACACCATATTTACCAATGATCTTCCCAAAATACAAAATTTATCTCAAACCAAACTTACATTTTGATAGCTTAGCAAAAAAGATTGATCATACAGGATTTTCAATATAACTTCTAGATGATGCAAGTGTTCATCCCATGTCTTACTGTAAATAAGAATATCATCAAAGAAAACTACAAAAAAATTACAAAGTTACTTATAATGGAAGGTATTGTTCATGCATTATTGGAAGGTGGAAGGAGAATTTGTCAATCCAAAAGGCATGGCAAGGAACTCAAAGTGACAATAGTGACATTTGAAACCGGTCTTTGGTATGTCTTCCTCCCTCATTCGAATTTGATGATAACCAGATCTAAGATCAATATTTGAGAAAATATTTTCTCCATGGATATCATCCATGAATTTGTTAGAATAATCAACCCATAGTTAGCTACCTTAGACATTAATTAATCCAATTTTTATCGTATTTGCCTAGTTTCCATATTCCACCTTATGCAAGTTGTCCTCCACACATCCATAGTGGTAAAAATTGCTAAATTTGAGTCATGGAGTGCTTGGGAAACCTCTTGGAATCAAATTTGCTTTATTCCTAGCCTCCCTAGCGCATGTCTTCTTTTTCTGCTTTATTGCCTGCTTTTTCTGAGTTTTAAGGCAATTGGGAAAGTTTGACTAGGTGAAGTTAACTTGTTTTTTGTACTCATCATCCTCCACTCTTTTCTCCTATGAAAAGCATGTATGAGTTGTACTTCCACCACCTATTATCTTTCCTAATTTATTTTTCCAATTCATGAGCTCCTAGACAGTTTTGGAAACTGCTTTATGCACCTATGGGGGATTTGCTTAGATTTAGTAAGCCTGCTTTTGACCAAATTCGAATGGAATCCTTATGCATTCGAATCTCTCATGTAATTATTTATTGTGGCAGCCTATTACTTCACAGGTTTGGATATTGTACACTTATTCAATACAGATTAGTGTTCTGCTCCATATTCAGTCTCCTTTTGTGAGTAATTTGCATGTGTAATTGGCAATTATTGTGAGTGTAATTGTTCTAACACCTAGGTTCAATTTCCACAGAATTCATAAATCCTTGGGATGGGATATCTATTCTTTACTGCAATATTATTCAAGGCTCTAAAATCAATGCAGATTCTTAAGGTTCCATCCTTTTTCTTCACCATAACAACTAAAGAAGCATAAGGGCTTGAACTAGGTCTTATGAGACCCAATTCCAAGAGTTTTTTAATGGCCTCCTCAATCTCATCTAGAATCCTGGTGGGGTGTCTATAGGGATTCATTTTGATAGGTTGGGTCCCTGTCTCTAATTCAATGGCATGTTCCACCCCTCTGTCAAGTGGCCTTCCTAGAGGAATGTCTCCAAAAACATTCTCATACTTACTCAACAACTATTATATCTCCTTTTGATGTTTGAAAACCTTCAAGTGTTGCTTGGAACAAGTGATAAAACCATTAGAGGAAATTTGGGGTCTAAAATGGGCCTTATAAGAAAATGGGCTAACAATAAATTTTGTGAGTTGGAATTCAAGAACCAATAGAATTTCAATAAAATGAGTCAACCATAATGGTTGAATTGACATATTTGTCATAAAAGAAAACTACTTTTTTTGTTCGTATTTTTGACATATCTCCCTGTGTTTTTACTCAAATTCTTAGAAGGAGAGCTCATTGGATGTGGAATTTAATTTTGCATCCAATGAATACCCACAGTGCATACTTTTGATGGACCCCACCACCCCAAAAACAAGAAATATCTGAAAAAACGTGATGATGACATCATCATCACATTTTTTCAGGTATCTCTTATTTTTGGGGTGGAGAGGTCCATCAAAAGTATCCAGTGTGGGTAGTCGTTGGATGTAGAATTAAATTCTGCATCCAACGAGCTCTCCCTCTCAGAATTTGAGTAAAAACATAGGGAGATATGTCGAAAATACGAACAAAAAAGTAGTTTTTTTCATTCTTCCTCCAAAATTAATAACTATTATTTTATTATTTTAACTATTATTTTAATATTTTTCCTTAGGAGGCCCATTTTAAACCTCAAAATTCTTCTAATGCACTCAACAACCCATTCAATGTCTCCATACCTCAAGGTAGACCTCATATTGTGAGAGGACACCACTTGGTTAGGGTAAGTGTTCATTCCTCTCAAAAAGATGGGTTTCCATTCTGAATCTTTGAACTTGATTTCAGGGAATTTATAGTTCATTGTATGCTACCCTATAGAATATAACCATTGGACTCCCAAAACCACATTTATATCAGCCACATTCACTACATAGAAACTATCGGATACAATGGAATTTCCTATTACAACTTGAAGCTTTGGAATCCGTTTGGAATAGTCCATAGAATTGTTACCTAGAATGATGATTACGAAGCCTTCAAATGTTTTTGTAGTTATATATCTCTTCTCCAATAAGGATGCATATATGAATTTATGAGTGGCTGCTGCATCAACTATAATTGTAACCCTTTGGCCTTGTATAGCACCCTTGAATCTAAGGGTGTGAAATCGAGTCACACCTGAGAGTACTGCAATTTTTCCTTTCTCAAGATAAGGATAATCTTATTCTATTGTCTCATACCCCTCTTCTTGGGCTTCAAGTTGTTTTTATTCCTCTAAATATTCCTCGTCATCTTCATAGAATACTTTAATATAGTGTGCCTTACCCTTAGCACACCTATGTTCAGGAACCCAAGGTTGCTAGCATGTGAAGCACAATTTATTCCTCTTTAGTTCTTCTTTTCTTGGTCCCTCCTTATTCTCCTTAACAAAAGAGTTCATTTTCCATGCTTTCATCCCTTATTTGAAGTTGGAAGTAAAATTAGGCTTAGGGGGATACCATGTCCTTGGCATCACATTTTTTCATATCTCTTGTCAAGTTTATGGAATCCTTCAATGTAGTTGGTTTGTGGTATTTTACCAACCCTTTCAAAGATTCTGCAAACCCCTTAGTGTATAGTAGAATCAACCAAGACATATATATATTATAAACCATCACTGAGATATTTTGAAATTCTAACATATAGGTTTCAGGGGTCCTAGTTTACTTAAATTGTGCCAATTATTTGAAAGGAATTCCAGGGCCTTTCCTATAAAATATCTCCACTAATTCATTGTAAAATTCCTCATAGGATGAAATTTGATCATGTCCCAAGGTATTAATACCATGGAACCACCAATCACTGGCTTCTACTTCAATATGTAGAATGTCCATTTTCAATGCATCCTCTTTAACCATATCATTCAACTAGAAATACACATCTATTTTTTGTATCCAAGCACTAGCAGGCATTTGGGAAGAGCCATCAAAGGAAGGGAGAGTTACCTTGTCTATGGTAGAATTCAATTCCTAATTTATAAAAGGTTTCCTACCCCCGTTTCCTCAAGAATTGATCTTTCTAGATACCTTGAAGAACTAGTCAAAAGACAAAGTTTTCCTACATTCTTCACTTAGTTGTTGCCAGTCATCTACTACTTCCTTCATGCCATAAGGAGTGTAAAGGTTCTATTTAGACTCTAAAATCTTAAGTTTTGTACATATGGTATGATTCTTGAATTCATGGGGTCGGTTGTGAGGTCTAGTCCTCGAGAAAATAGTTTCCCCATAAGTCTTCTTGTCTTCATGATGTCAACTACTACTACCCTCGGTTACTAGCTTACCCCCAAGTTGGATAGCCATCAATTTGAACCCTTGCATAATATGCTTGGTAAATAATCAAAATATAACTTCATTAGTTTTCTTCAATTCCTCAGTCTCATCCATAACTTCGACTCCTACTTTATCCTTAATCACCACTAAAGCATAATTGACTTCTTTGCATTCTTCTTCTCTACTAACAATATTTTCAGTTTTAGTATCTAATTGAGGAAGATAAT
The DNA here is from genome assembly GCA_001517045.1 of Pseudotsuga menziesii. Taxonomy (NCBI): domain Eukaryota; kingdom Viridiplantae; phylum Streptophyta; class Pinopsida; order Pinales; family Pinaceae; genus Pseudotsuga; species Pseudotsuga menziesii. The sequence goes on along the minus strand of LPNX011106979.1, from coordinate 543,522 downwards.
CACCAGGAAACATCAATAGATAAATTCAATAGGTGCAAAAACCGTACTCTGATACCACTATAATATCCCTACTTGGAAATTTTGGAGAAAAGTACAATTTGGGCAATTTTTTAGCTTTATTAGTCAAGATTGTAGGGGTTTCCAACTGAAACCAAAAGGTATATAATTTGAAATTAAAGGGTATTATTAGTATTAAAAAAATACAAATATGACCTATGAACACTTTGTATCTAACTTTAGGCATTTGAAACTTGGTTTGGGGTTAATGAGAAAAAATGTAAATTTCCTAGGAAATTGAGGTCAAATTCCCCCAGGGGTGGAGGAAAATTTGGATCTCCAAATCAAGTAAAAACATAAAAAAATCAGAACATATTATAGAGATGAATATCATAAATAAATTTATATCATTAACCATGTTTATTAATCTATTCAAACTTATTATGATGTGCAACGTGTGTATAATAACTTTCAAGAAAATTGCTTAAGGGGAATTGCATTACTAGCTCAAATTCGACACAAGAAAAGTAGAATAGATGGTTTAGAGAGTAACATGAAATATATTGGTCATATAGAGAATAAAAATGTTTGTCCCAAAATCATCAAAATAGGATAAAATACTTCATACAAATCTGATATAAGACTCCTTTAAGATTGAATCCAAAGTCATGGAAACTAGTGGTTCAATGGCATGAGAATACAAGTTGTTCATACATTATTTTCTTGGATTTAGAGATAATCAGAATATGGAAATGAAATTAAAGAGTCATACATAATATATTTATTCCCCAACATCATCAAAATCATAGAATAACTCTCATACACATCTAATACAAAAGTCCTTCAAGATTGAGTCCAAATTCATGTAAACTAGTGATTCAATGGCATAATAATGCAAGATTTTCACATACGATTTTTCCTGGATTTCAAGCTACAGATAAAATGTAATTAAAATTATAGATCCATACATCATATAAAAAATCAATTTCATCCAATATATTCCTTAAACAAATATCACACACCTCCAAGTGCGCCACCAACATGAGACATTTGAGAATGAAGAGGAGAATATGAGAGAGATGGAATCAATAGGAATGGAAGAAGATCTCAAAGTGTCTGATGAATTCAACATGAAAAAAAACACCTTCATTCAGTTCCAATGAGAGGTATAAATGGCCTTTCTATCAACCAACTTGGACAAGTATCTTGCGCCTTCAAATTGGTTCACAAGCAAGGAGAGTAAACAACACCCAATGTGCAATGAACAAGAAAAGATCTCCAAAAATTCCAAAGGAAAATCCAAAAATGAAAAAATATATTCTCCTTCCTCAAGACATACTTTTAATAACTTCATGAGACCTCCTAATGTCTAATTTCCCTCCATAGGATTCCTCCAATTCAACTTAGTGGCTTAGTAACTCCGATGACACTTGTCTTCTTTCTTCATGCTCCAACTCTTTTCCCAATTTGAATGGCTGCCTATAACTCCCAAGTTCATCCTCTTGGTGGCTATTTTTATCCATGTCATGTCATATTTTGAATAGGTCTAAATTTGTCATATTTATCATAGAAACTTTTATCATTTGTTGTCATAGATTGCATGGAATATCCCTCCAAATAGCACACATTGCCTTCTTGGTCTCTTACTCTTCCATAGGAGTTAATATCATATCCTAATTCTTATTCCTTGGCTCATTATAGGCTATGTGACAAAACATCATCCTCCAAGAACGTTAAATTACCCTTTCGTTCAAATTTGGATGAAGGTCAGGCCAAGCTTCCAATTGCCTTCATGAACCTATGGCACCTTATTTTCTTAACATTTATTATTTATGTGACCCATTTTAATGTCAATATGGTAAACTAAGCTCCTTTTGGGTCCTATAGCTCCCTTATTACAAAATTTATGTCTCCACCTCAACCTAGGGAACTAGTAGGCTAGTGAAACATTATTTGCAGGTAGTCTTATTTCGATGGGGACATGACATAGTTCCAACAAATTAGATGGGTTGGGCATGGAATTATGTCCACTAGAGACTGGGAAACTGTCTAGAGGTACTAATAGATCAGTACCTTAAGTATTAGTAAAATTAGATGCAGAATAAAGTGAAGTAGGAATGGACTGGAAACCTAGAAATTAAATCCCAAAAAAAAGGGATTTGTACTTTGAAGACCAGATGTAGGTCATATAGTAAGAACCATTGAATATGGGGTCCATACAAATCTTATGATAGATAAAGCATTTACACTAATTTTAGACGGAAATACACACCTCTTGCTGACAAGAGCTGGTTCCCTAGTCTAAATGGCTCAAATCTAGAACAAAACAAAAACACAGATTGCTATACTCTTCCTAGATCTAGTTCATCACTTGAATGAAATTCCATGATACTTCTCTCAAAGGTTGTCCTTGGTATCCTCATAGAAGAACCTGTAAAAGATGGAAGACAACAAAGAAAACATGATAGCATACAATATAATCAACTAGATCTATGTTTGTGACCAAGGAATCAAGCAATACATACATATGAAACAGTAAATATGGGAAATAAAATATATTCTTTATTAATAAATAATTGGAGAGACTACAACCTTCATGCCGTGGTGTTGAGAATTCCTTCCAATGGAACCTTTCCTCCAAAGACTCAACAATGATTTTGACAGAGTTTGGGTATGAAACACAATTCTTCCTCCTTTTTCCCAAGGGGGGTGATCCAATATTGAAAGGCATGGGAGGATAGGTATGGTTGAGGATCTCATGGGTGAGGTGGAGATAGGATCCTAAAAGTGAATATCTCGATCTTTAGCTGGTCCTAAACCATAGGGATGAGGCTCCATGGATGTTAGCTTCGAGAATCCTCTCGAAGCTTCTCTTTTTGCCTTTAAAACTCAAGAACCACTCTTCCAATGAAGAAAACAGGTGATGATAAGGGGGCACCGCTTCTTGCAGTGAGGGTAGGAGTGGTGGCACCAGTTATTGCACATGTATCAGGAGCGGTGCCGGTTCTTTTCTTCTTGGGTAACGCTTTTTGTCAATGGGAGAATAGTATTACCAACTCAACATAGGAAAAAATTACAAGCAGTTAATTTGAACCTTCATTTCTTCTAGGGAAAAATTTGATGGATTGGAGCAGTCAAGGGAATACCTATCTCATAACATGAGGGTGACGAGATTTTGGTATAAAAGAGATGCCCCCAAAAGTATAATGGCTAGAGGGAAACGATAGGCAAAATACATTGAAAGAATAAGGTATAGTGTCGAGGAAGAGGTCCAAAGGTCAAAACTTCTCAAACATCACCAACTTTCTGTAGCACATTTCGATACATGTACCAAATGACTCACAACATGGCTTCTGACCAATACCGCATAGATCCATGTGAGATACAAAAAAGTCATGGCTACTAAAATATAGCGTAGATCCATGCGAAGAAGACTCAAATTTGGACATAGCCACTAGACATACAATGTAGATATATGTCATACAAATGCAAATCTGAGCACATCCATGAACATACAAATGTGGATCCATGCTAGGACTCATACAACTAATCCATCGCAACCTAGGGATAAAAATATGAGCACTTTCCAAAAGATACCCAGGGTCTTCGTCTCGTATTCCAGAAAGTATGATTCTATCTATGTGATTACAATGATCTGAAGTCAAACATGGTAGAAACAACTTGATTACCATTCAATGATGTGAATCATTAACAAGTGCAAGGGAGATCACCATTAATGTCAATGATTCCCAAGGTACCCTAGTACAATCCACTAAGTAAAAATAAATGATTTGATTGAAGTGTAAGAAGGAGTTACGTTGGAGAGTTGAAGATCTTGAAATTTTGAGACTAAAATTTTGAGACTAAAAATTTAAATTAATGTTCTAGTCGAAACCTTTGTGACAAAACTTTGATCAAAACATTTACCAAAAAAGGGATAATTTTTTTTTTTAAATGTATTATTGAAAACTTATTGTTATAAAATTTTAAGTTTAAAACTTATACTTTTTTCTTTAGAAACCTTTACCTTATAAATTTTTTAACCTTTTCCTTTTTTAGAACTTTTGTTTGCTCTTCAACTAAAATTAAAACATTTTCTACTTTAACACCTTAATATAATTATTAAAATACAAAGGTTTAAATAATTGATTAAAATCCTTAAGTCATTTTCTTATTATTATAATTTAATTTAATAAAATGATTATTAAAATGAAAACTTAAAAAACCACCTCCATCGAAAACCTAGAACCGACTTCTTTATTTGGTTTTTTATAGAAATGAGTATGCATACCTTTCGGGCCACCTTATCTCACCATAAGCTTCAAGTGTCTCTTGATGATGATCCCAGAGTAGGGTTCAAAAAATTGAGATCTTCAACTCTCCAACGCAGCTCCTTCTTACACTTCAATGTCCTACTATGTAATGACTACATTTAAACAACATGATTTGATATCGAACACTCAATTGAATATATAAATCAAAGGACAATGATGTGAACCTATGTTGAGAGCGAGAGAATCTGTCATTGATACATACAGATATCAAGGTACCAAACTTGTTTCTAAGACTAATTCCTGGATAATTAGTCGATGTCGACAAGAATAGTCTCGTTGAAGGAGGGCAATGATGAATCCCAAATTGATGACACAAAAATCGAAACAAAGTTCTGGAATTTTGAGTATGATGTAACCATAGGACCGAATCAAAATTAACTAACACAAAAAGTGTTTAACTGCAGGTGTAAAATCTCAACATGACTTCACATCGGGTGGCGCGACCGAAGACTTGGCAACATTGACTTGACGAGGCGAAACACAATGCGGAAATGGACATGAATTAAAGGAGTGGCATGATGACTCATGAAAGTGGATCAAATTAGAGACAATCTGAATACCCAATTGACTGAATGAAATGCAGACAAGTGCCATGTTCAAAGGTGACTAATAACTGTCATTTATTGCAAATTAAATGTATTTACCTTCCCTTAATTTACCTATCATGATTGATGAGTGCCTCTTTTAATTTTTACGAGTTCAAAGAGGGTAACAAACAATCGATGTAGCTCATCCAAAGACAATTCCATTCTCATATGTTTTACAAACTTGAGAAAGGAGAGGTCCGTTCCCAAAAGGGTCTTTCAATGTTTAGTTTAACGAGTCCAATGAAATAAAAATCGATGTACTTCATGTTTAGAGAGTATGAACAAACTAAAGAAGACTCCAAAAGGGTCCTTTTTCGTATGATTTATTCCCCAAGGCCCGAAAAAGTATAAAATAATACTTTAGAGAACTCTTCTAGTCATGATTGGCTGGAGTGTACCTTTTTCATAAGTAGTGCCCCCTGGTCTGAAAAATGGGTAAACTATCACTAGGAGGACAACTCTTCAGGTCCTTTTAAGAGCGTGAAGAAGACGAGCTCACTTGACAATCTTTTCACATTTTAAGAGTCCGAAAAGAGATTAAAGAAGACTCTATTAACATTTTTCATGTTTGAATCCAGAGCACGAAAAAGTAATAAACTAAGATTAAACCACTTTTCATGTTTAACCACAACACGAAAAATGAAAAGTAAGCTCGACACCATCTTACTGTTTTTGACGAGCTCAAAGACCAATTAGAAGAATACTCAGGGTATCTGCTTCATTTTTTAACGATCTTGTAATAGAATAAGAACCATGCTCAAAATGACCTGTTTCATTTTTACACAAGCTTGAAATAGAAAATAACTATGCTTGAAACATGGTTTAATTTTTATGCAAGCTTAAAACCAAAAGGTAAACTATGCTTAAGGAAACCTACTTCATTTTTTAACGAGCTTGAAATATAAAATGAACTATGCTCAGGAATGGTTTCATTTTTATGGAAGCTTGAAAGCAAAAGGTAAACTATGCTTGAGGAGATCCATTTCATTTTTTAACGAGCTTGACATAGAATGGGAACTTTGCTCATAGGAATCTCTTTCATTTTTTAATGAGCTTGACACAGAATGGAAACTTTGATCACAGACATTTGTTTCATTTTCTAACAAGCTTGACATAGAATGGGAACTTTTCTCACAGGAATCTATTTCATTTTTTAACGAGCTTGACATAGAATGGGAACTTTGCTCACAAACCTTCTCCTACCCAACATGATATCCAGCTATTGGTAGGTTTCCTCCATTACATAAAAGCTAGCGACTTAACTACAGTATGATGGCTAGAGGCTGGAGCCATGCCCCCCATTTTACCTATGATGGGAAGAAGCTAACTAGAAGGAGAAGGAACCACAAGAACATGTGGAACATTCAGGGAATTCTGATGACTAGGATTCATACAATGATCGGGTTTAACAAAGGAAAATTGATCAACTGTCACAATCTTCAAATCATGGGGAAAATACATCACTCGAAAGAGTGTGGACACTATAGCTTTCATGGCATAAACATAATCATTCCCAAGGAGAAGATTGAAATCTAAAGGACCTTGGACTACCATAACATCAATACAGATAGTTTTTCCTTCCAAAGTGATAGGTAACTAAAGAAGGATGCCTAAAGTTGTTGTAGGTCATCGATTAAAAGCCAATATCTGATTGGTTGCTGGCACAAGTGGAGGAGAACCTAAATATTGCCAAGTAGTTGAGGATAGAATGCTTACAGAAGCCCCTTCGTCAACAATAGTGCAAAGAATCCACCTAGCAGTAACATTCACAAATATATAGAAAAGAACACTCGAATGAAGACAAGATTCTGTTAGGTTAATCCAGTCAAAGTAAATAACCTCATTGCTTGGAGAGGGTTCTATCGAAACAGACAAAATTTCCTCTTATCAAGAACAATCAGAACGAAGCATAAAAAATTCAGCAGGTTTTAGTTCACTCTCTACTGGAAGAGAACAACAAGATGAAGAATTGGTCAAAGCAACCACTTTAGTCTTAGCAATCTCGGATGAAAGAGTGAGATTGGGTAGAGGTGACTTTGACTCGAACACTTCAACTTCACTATTCAAAAGAAGAGTGGGATTAACCTCAGATGAAACTGAATCAACCACTTTAACTTTACTCTTCAAAAGAAGAGTGGGGTCAACTACGGATGAAACCGAAGTGACCACTTCAACTTCACTCTTCAATGGAAGAGTGGGATCGACCAAGGTTAGAACTGGATCGACCACTTTATCAACCAATGGGGGTTCAAGAGACAACTTACGATAACCTGTTGGAATTCATTGACGAGAAACAGTAATATCTTCCAACAACTTAGAAGCTTCATCCATGCGAGGACAAAGGTAAGTAAAGTGCATTTCCTTACATAGCAATCAAGGATTTATGAACCCTCATTGGTTGATAAACATCCACATATTTCGCAATACATTGTTTCAAAGACTTAATTAATCAACCAATTACTTAATAAATCATTAGGAATACTAGTCTTAATGATACTATTTCGCCTCTACCTTTCATGAATCTGGTCAGAGATATGGGTTGTCCTCCCCACTCAATATTTCTTTTCCTCAAGTAGTGTCAAGTTTAGTTGCTACAAAAAAATTTCATCTTCCCAAGTAGCTTCCTCACTAGGAAAACCATTCCATTGTACCAAGTATTCCTTTATATTTCTTCTCCTTAGCTTTCTTTCCCTTATCTTCACTATTCTTTCTAGAATGAGAATGAGTTGTTCTTCATCATCCAAGGGAGGTAATGTTTCTGAAACTGAAATATTTTTCCCTATCACCTTTTTAAGACATGAACATGAAATACATTATGGATTTTACTTCCTTCTGGAAGTTCCAATTCATAGGCCACTTCTTCAACTTTTCAAACCAATTTGTAGGGACCATAAAAACGTGGTTTAATTTTTTGTAAATATTTTACTTTTAAGAAGGTTTTATTGTAGGGATACAACCTCAAACAAACCAAGCCTTTCACTTGGCAATGTATCTCCACTCTATGTTGATCTACATATTGTTTTTTTTTCAGTTTTGGGAAATGTACAAGTTATCTTTCAAAACCTTCAAAATATATTGACTTTATTCAATCCAATCGTTAGCTTTTGGATCTCTACTATCAACAAATATGTGGTCAATAAAAGTGTATGCATAATAACCTGTTGAGGCCTGGAAATTCGCAGTCGACAACAGTAAGTGATTCTCCCCAATCAATGTTCCCAACTAGCCTGTTGATTGTTTGGTATAGGGAATTTGTCCGGTTTACGGTCCGGCTACCGTAGGTCAAAGTAACAAACAAGGGTTTTACCGGTTGCGGCCCGGTCCACCGGAATTTGTATTTTGACTTAATGTATGGAATGCATATGCCTATCTCAACCATGCAGGGTGATAAAGATGCAAGGAACTACACAATGTGCTGCGTAGGTTCTTACCTCTCATCTTAGGTTCACAGACATCCAAACCACATATGAAACCATGAAATAAAACAACTAATTATCTAAACACCTAACTATCTATCCCTGGGGAGCCAGAAGAATGATTATTTGTGAGTAATGTATTATTTCCATGTATGATAAGCAAAATTACAGATAGCTGATATTTATGCTTACAACACATGAACAAGAAAAATATTCTAACAATCAGATAGCCAATTGTTATATGAACCACATACATTACTTTGGGTGAAATTTCCACAAATTAAATCAGAATTCATTCAACAAGACATAGGTCATAAAGTTAGAACGATCTCACGATTCATGGACACAAGCTGAAAAATAAAGTAGTCCATCTTTCTGCCATCCATTGTATAACATTTGGAAACTTCACAACTCTTTCTCCAACAGGCGAACTAAGATTTTTTATTGCAAAAGGAAGTAGTTCTTCTTACAATATATCCTCCAGTCTTCTTGGGAAAAAGCCCCTCCTGGGATTCTCTACGTTTCCTATTTTTATACAAAAAGCAAAAATTGGTTGGGTTGCCCAAAGTGACCTTTGGGCTTCCCAACCATTTTGTCTTCCCAACGCTTCACATTTTCCAAAAAACTTTTTACAAACTATTAAATTACAGCAAAGTTGACCGGTCCTTTTGAGAGGAGGGCCCTTCTTGGTTCTCCAAGAATTTTCTCCATGCTGCCGCCTTAGCATCGAGTCCTTCAAACGAGCTGGGCTCTAAAAACTGAATGTTTAGCTCGAACTTTTCAGCCTGGTTTCTAATGGCCTCTACCCTGGCTGTGTTCAATCGCACCTGTTCTTCTAAGAGCTGCACACGGACGGCTGTATGGCCTATTTCATTTTTTAGGATTTGGTCATCAATAGCTTTGATGCATTGTACTCTGGCTTCTTCATCTTGCTGTCCTTTCTGCAACATTTCTACAAATGCATCATGATCAGGGAACTCACATAGCCTCTACTCGGATTCTACCTGACATCGGTTGTAGGTAACCAGGGCCCTCCTGAAGAATTCTGTACAGACTCCCCTGGTCTTCTTGACTGTTTTCTGGAAATATTCTGCAGTATTGATGGCGAATTCTATAAGATCGTGGTCTCGTTTAAGGGCTTGTTTATCCTTGTATGGTAGTTCAGCTGGGGATTCCTCATCGTTCTCCACTCTGGCCATCCTTGTAGTCAGTACTTAGAGGATGTCTTGGGACCTATCAACAAAATAAGAAGCGGTTTCCAATATTTCTTCCAGTCGACCATCAATCTGGAGGACCTGGCATCTTTCTTCTTCTAGAGCAGTTTGAAGGTGTAGCACTTTACCTTTCTGGGCTAGGATGTGTTCTTTAACCGGCTGTAGATCGACCTGCTGTTCCTTCGCTACTTCCAGCTGCTCTTTCATTTCTTTGATGCATGCGGTATTGGACTCGTAGATAATATACTACTGCGCTTCTAGGTCTTCTATCTTTGCCCTCAACTGCTCCTTTTCATTCTTTAAGTCTTGAATTTCCTGCTGTGCACTTTCCAGAGCCTTATGTGTTATTTCCTTGGCCTGTGCTTCTACCTGGATGGTGTATATTTCACTCTTTGTGGCCTCCATTTCTTTCAGCACATGTTCATATTTTCTCTTAAGTTTATTGCCTTCTTCCCTTTCTTTTCTCAAGGTGTCCTTAAGCTGAGAGGAGGTCTTCTTGGATGACTCTATTTCAATCATCATTTTGTCTATGTTATCCTCTGAAGCATGTATTGCTGCAGTCCCAGCCCTTATAGTAAACCTTGGATCTACATCTGTCCCTACCATCATGACCTTATCTGTTATCATTTTGCTGGCCATTCCTTCTGCCTCTACCTTTATTTCTGTTCTCCTAATTATCCTTTTAGTAGCCCTATCATAATATACGGTGCTGAAATCAGGGACTTCTTCCCATTTTTTCGGTACGAAGGGTACTAGCTAAATCATAGGGGTAGCAGCTACGATGGTAGTGGGAACTTGAGGGATCTGCACCTCAGGGTTTTCCTCTCCTTGACTCTGCCCTGATGGTGTTTTAGGAGCTTGCTGTTGCGTCAAATTTATCTGTTCAGCCTCCAGATCTCGCAGTTCTTCATTTGGCTTTCTCTGGGCTTCTTCGGCTGCTTGCCTAGCAGCTTCTTTTGTTTCTCTGGCTGCTTCATTGGCTCGTTCAGCTGCTTCCTGGGCAGCTTTCCTCTTTTGTTCTTCTCCCTTTCGCATCCATTCTGCAGCCTCATCTTCCAGCTTATGAGCCTCCTCTCTTATTCTTTTGGTTGTTTCTTCAGCCTTAGCTTGCTCAGCTTTATCTTGTTCAGATCCTTTTCCACCCTGGGTGGGGTTTTTCGGTTTGAATCTCCTACTAAGTGTAGTCATGTTTGGTGCACTCCTGAAAACAGATTCATCTCTATCAAAATGGTGAGTGTACTCATAAAACACCTTATGCTTCTTGCAGTGCTCAGCCATTTTGCCATGAGTGTCATTTCGTCTGAAAGTCATCTCGCCAAAGTGGAACTTCCCTAGCTCCTCTATAAACTCTGCAGCTTGCTTCACATTGGCGAAACTGCAGCTGCCTAGCTTGAATGGTAGAGGTGGATATGCAGTCCTCTTTTTCTGGAACAAGAAGTGACCAACTCCATCAATAAAACACTTGTCTGACTGCCTCTTTGTGGACTATATAATCCGTTGCATACTTGGGCAGTAGATAAGGTGTTTTTGATCCACCAAACATTCTAAGATACATCCCGTTTTCTGTCAGGAAATAATCACCATACTCCTCTATTACCTTCATTGCCTCTTCATACATGCAGTTACATTCCTTTCGGAAGATAAGAGTGTGCAGAGGCATAATAAAATGCTCACAGATTTCTCGGTAATAGCTATGGTACTGGTGAGCCCCCAGTAGTTTATAGGCTGCATACATGGGCATTATTTCCCTATCCCAAACACATTTGAGCCCTAGGAAAGGCTGGTGGCATAGTATGCAGTCTATCAGAAAGGAACTCATGTAGAACTCAGATTTTTTTCGGGCTTCTCCTCCCCCCAGGGCTGCAGCTACACAAGAAGAGAGACTGCTAGATACTAGGCTAGCCCAGTTGAAGATTGTTCCTTCTGTGGCTACGTGAAACATAAGAGGTATCCACTCCAATTTGAAGAGTCTACCATTGGCTCTTCCAAAGATCCGGTTTAGCATCAAGGCTATAAACTTGTACGGAGCTCTTAAGCTCGCTGTGTCATAGTCCTCAGTTGCTCTGTGTCTATAAATCTTTTCGGGTAAGAGCATTCTTCTCAGGGTTTCCACTAAATCCATCCTGAGGTTATGTAACCAATCGTTTGACAGGAAGACTTGGGGCTCTGGCAGGTGGTACGCCAATGCCACATATCCGGGGCTAAAGGAAGCATAGCCCTGACCTTCAACATTTCCCATCAGCATTGTGTTGTTGTTTTTGTTTGGCAGGATCCATCTCATCACATCAGAGCAAGGGAACAGCTCTGGTCTGGTAGCCACCTTCATGATGGCGGATCTTTCAATGTTGGCGTAAATAGGTCCTTCCTCAAGACCCATGTCTGGGACTTCCCTACGGGAAATTAGTCTGTATATCTCGCCCCATTTGTACTCAGGCTCAATACCAGAGATACATTGGGTATCCTCATATATATACTCCTTCTGTGGGATGACCTCTATTGCAGTTTGTTCTTCGACAGCAGGGGCCTTCCTTTTCTGCCTCTTGGACATTGTAAATTCTTCCTGCAATGTAAAAACATTATGACATTTAATCATTTTGAATTTGTGAACATTGTGCAGTGATATATCCTTTCTCAAGTGTATCATAATTGTGACCAGTCCATAAATCACAAGTCTCTCATACTGGACAATCAAACTAGCGTGCAGTATTGTGCAATGTGCCATTATCTTATGCAAAGTATGGTAATTTTCAATGCAACAAATACATATGTTGTTCCTCCCTACAATGTCTTAAGACTATGGATGTGTTATTTCATGATCTAACCTATATGCAGAAAGCCAATCAATCACACTTGTGCCAGGATTAAATCTACATTAAATTGCAATATGCCACTTTCCGCCTCGTAGCGATATAAACAAACTAGCATATTATGTGCAATGCGCAATATTCCGCCGTTAATCTATTTCATTAACAAACGGCGTGCAGGTTTACGACAGTCAACAGTTTAACCATAGAGCTCAGCAAACGTGAGACTAATGACAAGTCATGCGGCTTACGGCGGAAAAGCTCCGTTAACTTAACTATACATCGTTTGGGAAACATTTTACTCTCTGCACTGGATACTTCCATGAAAAACCACCCGTGCTGCTCTCAATCCACGCACTATAAATGGTGATACATCCCCTTAAATGGCTAGGTATTTCAGGCGACGGGACTCGAAAGGGCGGCGAGAGGTTTCGCAGTCGACACGGGCTGCGGCTAGAGAAGCGAAGGAGCGACACTGTTGACTGTAAAATCTCTTTCAACAACCCATTTCCCCCCCCAGCAAACCAATGGATTCTTCGATGGAACTGTGCCTAACCGCGCAGGCAAAACAACCTAGGTTCGAAACCCCTGGCAAGCACTAGGGAACAATAGCCCACCAGAATCCCCAAAGAAAAACTCAAACCCCAACTGCTCCTTGTCTATCATGGTCGCGCAGCAAGGCTTGGCGCAGACGGCGTAACGGCCGTCTGCGCCTAACCCCTTCAACCCTTGTGCGCGCGAGGCAGCAACTAGAAGCAAAGAGGAAAAGGCTTAAATGGTCAACAACCCCTCTCACCCTAGGTTAATATAAAACTAACTTGCACAAACTGGAGTCCTAGCCGTACGAGGGAAAACGCTAGGGACCCCAAAACATGGGAGAAAATCAAAACCACTCAAATGCAAATGGAAAAAGGAAACGGAATAAACCTACCTGGCGACTCGGTGAAAAACGAGCTGATGACGGTTGGAATTCTACCCTCACCACCTGGAAGCTGGTATACGACAGCTAGACCCTCACGCACTCCCAAGATCGACAGCTCAACTCACTGCGACAGTACTCGACAATGAAACAAAACAATACAAACTTCGAACTGTTGCCCCATATAAATATAAAAAGCCGCACGTGCGGGAGATTTAAATCGGACGGGGAATGAAAGTTATGTCGGGCGACTAGAGCTTCAGTTCCTTCGCAACGGCGGACAATCCCCGGTACTAAATCACCCGCCCGGCTAAATATAACGCGTGAACAAAACGACAGTCAGGCGCCGGCGGATACCTTGATCGGATGACCAAGATTCCGAACCCCTCCGCAACGGTGGATGCTCAGAGCACGACGCTGTCTGCAACAAAGGAGAAAACGATGGCCAAGCGCTCCGCTACACAGCCGGCAAAAACGAAACACACATCGAAGCACCGATAAATTCTAAGTCTGAAGCGATCCGCAACGGCGGATGCCTGAAAAGGAGATCTGTCCGCAGCATCGGACGAGGGAGACTTCAAATCCCTCCGACGAAGAATCCAAACCTGCCCGAAACATCAAAAAAAATGAAAAAAACACGCGCAACGATCGAAGTGAAAAGGATAGTCCACACCCGAAAACGCTCTGCAACGTCGGAGGGTAGGATCAAATATCTGCCCGCAACAGCGAAGAGGACAAAGACTTAACACCCGATTGAACAAGGCTTCGAGAGATACGCCAGATGATGACTAATTCAATTGAGGATGGGAATCGTTAAAGCATTGAAATGAGCAAGCACCAATCGATTGACAGTAACCCAAAGTTCCGGAAGACGCTTTAAAATCCATAGGCCAAAATCAATAGGCTGAAATCAAGAAAAGAACTGACTAATTCAAAGTAAAGGAGGGTCCAAATTTTTTTAGAATTTTGGGAAATCATTTCAGATGCAACAATTGGCGACTACCTGGTGAACCCTAGATCTCTGAATTAACTCTCTCTCCCAGCTTAAGACTGTCCAAATAAAATCGAAATATTCTAGATATCTGTATCCCTAAGTTAGCCAACCTATGCATTAAATTACTTAGAAGAAGTCTATCTTTTCGGGAAAAGGTAACACCGGTAGTGTTTCAGGTCCGAATAACTCTTTTGAGGCCAAATAAATGAGGTTCATTTTACCTGCCCTTTGGAAGTTATAGTTTAAACACCACAGGATTGTGACAGAGGGTGATAGTATTATCCTTTTGTTCCTCATTCCCATGCCAATATGCACTTTTGTGTCCTTTTGAACTTTAGTTCTTTTGATATGAGTCTTCCTGTATGCCTTTCTTACTGAATTTTAATTCAGGATCCTCTATCCCATAGTGTCCTTTGTGTGAAAAATATACTTTGTAGTTCAGTTCATGGACGGAGAGGATCTTGTGGCCATTTGGTACTTTATGCTTTGAGATTCATGCTTTTCGAGCTTTGCTTTGATATGTCTTGTTTCTTTTAGGAGCTTTGGCTCTTCATAGCTTTTAACTTTTCTTAATCCATGGCATGGGATCATTTATATGTGATAAACTATCCCACTCTGCTTCCTTTCCGTGGGTCTTTTGCTGTCAGCTTCCTTGGGTATTTAAGATGTGAGATGGATGGAGCCTCTAAATAGTACTTTAGACCTTTTTTCACTTCTGAGTTATTTACAGGGATTAAGTAAGACTTCAAATGAATTCACTGCTGGTTAGGAATACAATTACTAGAAGACATTCTATACTTTAAAGCACAGTATTTTTCTCAGGACTTTAGTTGATACAGAACCCTGACATTCCCATTGCATCCAAAAGTTTGCCTCTTATTCAAAATCAAAAGGAAAACTAACAAAGCTATAAAGAAACAGTAAGTAATAAAAGAAGAACCACCAAAGCATTAAAGCAAGAAAACAACATCTAATATTAAGAAAACAAAACAATTTATTTATATACAACAACAGACAAAAATCTAAAAGAAAAATGCCCATTCCCCCAAAAAAAATTTACAAATAAAAGCTAAGGAATGAGCTGGGTTTCAGACATGAGTATTTTAACCATGATCTAACTGCACTGTTATTGAAATAGAACCCATATCTAAGATCCTGCAATCATTTCTTTCAACCTAAGTGAGTTGAAGGAGCTCAGGCCGGGTATCCATCATAGGACTGGCCTTTCTTGAAGTATGATGTATCATCTTACACTCAGTTAGATGGTTTCCCAATAAAAACTTAGCAGATTCATTTTCTTCTCCCAGCTTAGTGACATTGTGCTTCATATATGGCTCTCTCAAAATCTTAATCATGTTTAGGCTTCCCTTCTGAGGTAACCACAAGTGAGACCAGTCTGAAGCAAAGTACCCATTTAATCTTGCTGTCCAATCTCGGTTCAGGATCATTCCATATCCATCAGGGATGTCTGCTACTACAATGTCAACGTAATGACATGTCCTCTTATTTGCAGCTAATCGGATCAGAACATCCTCCATTTTCCCTACTACTTTGACACTGGTTTCGTCGAGTTGAGTGACATCCCAAATAGTAGGTTTTAGCGGCCCATCAATCCTTTTGCAAACTGCCAGGGGCATAACATTCATGGATGATCCAGAGTCTACCAAACAATTATGGACCTTATGATTTAAAATTTCAAGAGTCACAAGGAAAGGTGGGGCGCTGGTTTTCTTAGTCTTGATCAACTCAATCTTTTCTTCCACAGGTTGGTTTGTTGTGGGCAACTCTTCTTCCAGTTTGCCAGCTTTGCTTTCCTCATCATCTTCCACCGGTTTGGAAAATTCAATGAGTGGCTCTGTTTCATGTTTGCCATGAATATCTTTAGGTATGTCATCTTCAGCCTTCACATCAGCCTGTCCCTTTTCTTCCTCTTGCAAATCTAGAACCTTTGATATTATTGCATTGTTCTTAATGGCCAGGTTTTCATCTTTTGTGGTTATAGGGGTATGTTGAGAATTGAGAACGTCTTCTTCCGTGTTAAACAACAATATACCATTCCATGAAAACATATTATCATCGTCTGGTTTTACTATGGTCTGTTTCTCTTTTTCTTCCTCACCACTGCCCCTAGTCAACTCTGGGTCCAACAACTTATTCATCACCAATGTTATTGAATGTAACCATTGAGGACAGTTCTTCTCAGAATGATGTTGTTAATGAAAGGTACATAAATTATCTCTCCTCCTATTTCTGTTATGTTTATTGATGCCAAATTAGGAGGTGGGACTTGCCATTGGTTGTTATCTTCCTTATTTGGATAGTATGTCTTATTGGTTTTCTGAATGTCCCTTTCCTTTTCCAGCTCTATAATTCGGTTGGACATTTTCTGAAGCACTTTCATCATTTCATGATAATTATGTGGTTGATCTTCTTTAGATTTAGACAGCAGTGAGCTTCTTCTTACAATGGTCTTATCTTCAAATGAGTCAGGATAGTCCTCTATACTCTCACTTTCATCCTCTACTCTCTCAGCCTCTTGATAGGTTTCTGCCAGCGTGGGCTTGAGTTTCATCTTGGAAAACATGGCCAACTCAGGGCCTAGGGCTGAGGTATAATACTCAATTAGAACTTTGTCTGAAGGTCTATCAATAGCAGAATTTTTTTTTAAGTACAATGAAAATATCTGAGTGAAACTATGTACCTATTCATTTCTCTCTTTTCTTAACAAACCAAGCCCTTTCATCAATGAGGCATGCGTCTTCTGAGTGGTATACTTGCTCCTGAAAACCCTCTCGAAAGTGTCCCAATTAGGAATGGAGTTTGCAGGTAGTCCAAAGTACCAGGATGCTGCTGCTCCTTTGAGAGTATGAAGAAAAAGTCTACACACCACATCTTCATACTCTCCAGCCCTTAGCCATTCTAATGCTAGGTAAAAGCTTTGAAGGTGATCATCTACAGCAATGTTGTCCGCAGGGTCAAACTTGGGAAAAAGCTTGTCAAAGGCTTGAGGTAGATTATGCAAAGGATGAGTTAAGTTTAGAGGTGACCTAGCTCTCCATGCTGGCAAAGGGTTAGGTTGATTAACAGCCATGAGCAAAGGTAAGCGAGTATCACTAGAAAAAATAGGGTTTCAAGGATAGAACCAGAAACTTCAAAACTTTAAAACATCTGCTGGTAGGGTAGTCACCGGAAATCGAATTCCACGGCCAACCTTTACTGGTGGCCCTCCTTCTAGCGCCAAAAATGTTGAGGCCTGGAAATTCGCAGGCGACAACAGTAAGGGATTCTCCCCAATCAATGTTCCCAACTAGCCCGTTGATTGTTTGGTATAGGGAATCCGTCCGGTTTACGGTCCGGCTACCGTAGGTCAAAGTAACAAACAATGGTTTTACTGGTTGCGGCCCGGTCCACCAGAATTTGTATTTTGACTTAATGTATGCAATGCATATGCCTATCTCAACCATGCAGGGTGATAAAGATGCAAGGAACTACACAATGTGCTGCGCAATTTCTTACCTCTCGTCTTAGGTTCACAGACATCCAAACCACATATGCAACCATGAAATAAAACAACTAATTATCTAAACACCTAACTATCTATCCCCGGGGAGCCAGAAGAATGATTATTTGTGAGTAATGTATTATTTCCATGTATGATAAACAAAATTACAGATAGCTGATATTTATGCTTACAACACATGAACAAGAAAAATATTCTAACAATCAGATAGCCAATTGTTATATGAACCACATACATTACTCTGGGTGAAATTTCCACAAATTAAATCAGAAATCATTCAACAAGACATAGGTCATAAAGTTAGAACGATCTCACGATTCATGGACACAAGCTGAAAAATAAAGTAGTTCATCTTTATGCCATCCATTGTATAACATTTGGAAACTTCACAACTCTTTCTCCAACAGGCGAACTAAGATTTTTTATTGCAAAAGGAAGTAGTTCTTCTTACAATATATCCTCCAGTCTTCTTGGGAAAAAGCCCCTCCCGGGCTTCTCTACGTTTCCTAGTTTTATACAAAAAGAAAAAATTGGTTGGGCTGCCAAAAGTGACCTTTGGGCTTCCCAACCATTTTGTCTTCCCAACGCTTCATATTTTCCAAAAAACTTTTTACAAACTATTAAATTACAGCAAAGTTGACCGGTCCTTTTGAGAGGAGGGCCCTGCTTGGTTCTCCAAGAATTTTCTCCATGCTGCCGCCTCAGCAACGAGTCCTTCAAACGAGCTGGGCTCTAAAAACTGAATGTTTAGCTCGAACTTTTCAGCCTGGTTTCTAATGGCCTCTACCCTGGCTGTGTTTAATCGCACCTGTTCTTCTAAGAGCTGCACACTGACGGCTGTATGGCCTATTTCATTTTTTAGGATTTGGTCATCAATAGCTTTGATGCATTGTACTCTGGCTTCTTCATCTTGCTGTCCTTTCTGCAACATTTCTACAAATGCATCATGATCAGGGAACTCACATAGCCTCTACTCGGCTTCTACCTGACATCGGTTGTAGGTAACCAGGGCTCTCCTGAAGAATTCTGTGCAGACTCCCCTGGTCTTCTTGACTGTTTTCTGGAAATCTTCTGCAGTATTGATGGCGAATTCTATCAGATCGTGGTCTCGTTTAAGGGCTTGTTTATCCTTGGATGGTAGTTCAGCTAGGGATTCCTCATCGTTCTCTGCTCTGGCCATCCTTGTAGTCAGTACTTCGAGGATGTCTTGGGACCTATCAACAAAATAAGAAGCGGTTTCCAATATTTCTTCCAGTCGACCATCAATCTGGAGGACCTGGCATCTTTCTTCTTCTAGAGCAGTTTGCAGGTGTAGCACCTTAGCTTTTTGGGCTAGGATGTGTTCTTTAACCGGCTGTAGATTGACCTGCCATTCCTTCGCTACTTCTAGCTGCTCTTTCAGTTCTTTGACGCATGCGGTTTGGACTCAGATAATATGCTGCTGCGCTTCTAGGTCTTCTATCTTTGCCCTCAACTGCTCCTTTTCATTCTTTAAGTCTTGAATTTCCTGCTGTGCACTTTCCAGAGCCTTATGTGCTGTTTCCTTGGCCTGTGCTTCTACCTGGATGGCATAGATTTCACTCTTTGTGGCCTCCATTTCTTTCAGCACATGTTCATATTTTCTCTTAAGTTTATTTCCTTCTTCCCTTTCTTTTCTCAAGGTGTCCTTAAGCTAAGAGGAGGTCTTCTTGGATGACTCTATTTCAATCATCATTCTGACTATGTTATCCTCTGAAGCATGTATTGCTGCAGTCCCGACCCTTATAGTAAACCTTGGATCTGCATCTGTCCCTACCATCATGACCTTATCTGTTATCATTTTGCTGGCCATTCCTTCTGCCTCTACCTTTATTTCTATTCTCCTCATTATCCTTTTAGTAGCCCTATCATAATATACGGTGCTGAAATCAGGGACTTCTTCCCCTTTTTTCGGTACGAAGGGTACTAGCTGAATCATAGGGGTAGCAGCTACGATGGTAGTGGGCACTTGAGGGATCAGCACCTCGGGGTTTTCCTCTCCCTAACTCTGCCCTGATGGTGTTTCGGGAGCTTGCTGTTGCGTCAACTTTATCTGTTCAGCCTCCAGCTCTCACAGTTCTTCATCTGGCTTTCTCTGGGCTTCTTCGGCTGCTTGCCTAGCAGCATCTTCTGTTTCTCTGGCTGCTTCATTGGCTCATTCAGCTGCTTCCTAGGCAGCTTTCCTCTTTTCTTCTTCTCCCTTTCGCATCCATTCTGTAGCCTCATATTCTAGCTTCTGAGCCTCCTCTCTTATTCTTTTGGCTGTTTCTTCAGCCTTAGCTTGCTCGGCTTTATCTTGTTCAGATCCTTTTCCACCCTGAGTGGGGTTTTTCGATTTGAATCTCCTACTAAGTGCAGTCATGTTTGGTGCACTCCTGAAAACAGATTCATCTCTATCAAAATGGTGAGTGTACTCATAAAACACCTTGTGCTTCTTGCAGTGCTCAGCCATTATGCCATGAGTGTCATTTCATCTGAAAGTCATCTTGCCAAAGTGGAACTTCCCTAGATCCTCTATAAACTCTGCAGCTTGCTTCACATTGGCGAAACTGCAGCTGCCTAGCTTGAATGGTAGAGGTGGATATGCAGTCTTCTTTTTCTGGAACAAGAAGTGACCAACTCCGTCAATAAACACTTGTCTGACTGCCTCTTTGTGGACTATATAATCCGTTGCATACTTGGGCAGCAGATAAGGTGTTTTTGATCCACCAAACATTCTAAGATACATCCCATTTTCTGTCAAGAAATAATCACCATACTCCTCTATTACCTTCATTGCCTCTTCATACATGCAGTTACATTCCTTTCAGAAGATAAGCGTGTGTAGAGGCATAATAAAATGCTCACAGATTTCTCGGTAATAGCTATGGTACTGGTGATCCCCCAGTAGTTTATAGGCTGCATACACGAGCATTATTTCCCTATCCCAAACACATTTGAGCCCTAGGAAAGGCTGGTGGCATAGTATGCAGTCTATCAGAAAGGAACTCATGTAGAACTCAGATTTTTTTTGGGCTTCTCCTCCCCCCAAGGCTGCAGCTACACAAGAAGAGAGACTGCTAGATACTAGGCTAGCCCAGTTGAAGATTGTTCCTTCTGTGGCTACGTGAAACATAAGAGGTATCCACTCCAATTTGAAGAGTCTACCATTGGCTCTTCCAAAGATCCGGTTTAGCATCAAGGCTATAAACCTGTACGGAGCTCTTAAGCCCGCTGTGTCATAGTCCTCAGTTGCTCTGTGTCTATAAAGCTTTCCGGGTAAGAGCATTCTTCTCAGGGTTTCCACTAAATCCATCCTGAGGTTATGTAACCAATCGTTTGACAGGAAGACTTGGGGCTCTGGTAGGTGGTACGCCAATGCCACATATCCGGGGCTAAAGGCAGCATAGCCCTGACCTTCAACATTTCCCATCAGCATTGTGTTGTTGTTTTTGTTTGGCAGGATCCATCTCATCACATCAGAGCAAGGGAACAGCTCTGGTCTAGTAGCCACCTTCATGATGGCGGATCTTTCAATGTTGGCGTAAATAGGTTCTTCCTTAAGACCCATCTCTGGGACTTCCCTACGGGAAGTTAGTTTGTATATCTCGCCCCATTTGTACTCAGGCTCAATACCAGAGATACATTGGGTATCCTCATATATATACTCCTTCTGTGGGACGACCTCTATTGCAGTTTGTTCTTCGACAGCAGGGGCCTTCCTTTTCTGCCTCTTGGACATTGTAAATTCTTCCTGCAATGTAAAAACATTATGACATTTAAGCATTTTGAATTTGTGAACATTGTGCAGCAATATATCCTTTCTCAAGTGTATCATAATTGTGACCAGTCCATAAATCACAAGTCTCTCATACTGGACAATCAAACTAGCGTGCAGTATTGTGCAATGTGCCATTTTCTTATGCAAAGTATGGTAATTTTCAATGCAACAAATACATATGTTGTTCCTCCCTACAATGTCTTAAGACTATGGATGTGTTATTTCATGATCTGACCTATATGCAGAAAGCCAATCAATCACACTTGTGCCAGGATTAAATCTACATTAAATTGCAATATGCCACTTTCCGCCTGGTAGCGATATAAACAAACTAGCATATTATGTGCAATGCGCAATATTCCGCCGTTAATCTATTTCATTAACAAATAGAGTGAAGGTTCGCGATAGTCAATAGTTTAACCATAGAGCTCAGCAAACGTGAGACTAATGACGACTCATGCGGCTTACGGTGGAAAATCTCCATTAACTTAACTATACATCGTTCGGGAAACATTTTACTCTCTGCACTGGATACTTCCATGAAAAACCACCCGTGCTGCTCTCAATCCACGCACTATAAATGGCGATACCTCCCCTTAAATGGCTTGGGATTTTAGGCGACGGGACCCGAAAGGGCGGCGAGAGGTTTCGTAGTCGACACGGGCTGCGGCTGGAGAAGCGAAGGAGCGACACTGTTGACTGTAAAATCTCTTTCAACAACCCATTTCCCCCCCTGCAAACCAATGGATTCTTCGACGGAACTGCGCCTAACCGCGCGGGAAAAACAGCCTGGGTTCAAAACCCCTGGAAAGCACTAGGGAACAATAGCCCACCAGACTTCCCAAAGAAAAACTCAAACCCCAACTGCTCCTTGTCTATCATGGCCGCGCAGCAAGGCTTGGCGCAGACGGTGTAACGGCCGTCTGCGCCTAACCCCTTCAACCCTTGTGCGCGCGAGGCAACAACTAGAAGCGAAGAGGAAAAGGCTTAAATGGTCAACATCCCCTCTCACCCTAGGTTAATATAAAAATAACTTGCACAAACTGGAGTCCTAACCGTACGAGGGAAAATGCCGGGGACCCCAAAACATGGGAGAAAATCAAAACCGCTCAAATGCAAATGGAAAAAGAAACGGAATAAACCTACCCGGCGACTCGGTGAAAAACGAGCTGATGACGGTTGGAATTCTACCCTCGCCACCTGGAAGCTGGTATACGACAGCTAGACCCTCATGCACTCCCAAGATCGACAGCTCAACTCACTGCGACAGTGCTCGACAATGAAACAAAACAATACAAACTTCGAACTGTCGCCCCGTATAAATATAAAAAGCCGCACGTGCGGGAGCTTTAAATCGAACGGGGAATGAAAGTTACGTCGGGTGACTAGAGCTTCAGTTCCTCTGCAACGGTGGACAATCCCCAGTACTAAATCACCCGCCCGGCTAAATATAACGCCTGAACAAAACGACAGTCAGGCACCGGCGGATACCTTGATCGGATGACCAAGAATCCAAATCCCTCCGCAACGGCGGATGCTCGGAGCACGATGCTATCCACAATGGAGGAGCAAATGATGGCCAAGCGCTCTGCTACATAGCCAGAAAAAATGAAACACACATCGAATCGCCGATAAAGTCTAAGTCTGAAGCGATCCACAGTGGTGGATGCCTAAAAAGGAGATCTGTCCGCAGCATCAGATGAGGGAGACTTCAAATCCCTCCGACGAAGAATCCAAACCTGCCCAAAATGTCAAAAAAAATGAAAAAAACATGCACAACGGTCGGAGCGAAAAGGACAGTCCACACCCAGAAACGCTCCGCAACGTCGGAGGGTAGGATCAAATATCTGCCCGCAATGGCGAAGAGGACAAAGACTTAACTCCCGATTGAACAAGGCTTTGAGAGATACGCCAGACGATGACTAATTCAACTGAGGATGGGAATCATTAAAGCATTGAAATGAGCAAGCACCAATCGATTGACAGTAACCCAAAGTGCCGGAAGATGCTTTAAAATCCATAGGCCAAAATCAATAGGCTGAAATCAAGAAAAGAACTGACTAATTCAAAGTAAAGGAGGGTCCAAAATTTTTTAGAATTTTGGGAAATCATTGCAGATGCAACATAACCATAAAGTTCTTTTGAAGGATACATGCCAATGGACATATTAAAAGTAGTATTATAGCAAAAATCACCTAAATGAAACCATTTGATCCATGCTTTTTGCTTCCCACTAACATAGTTTATCAAGTGGACATCCAACCATTGATTCAACCTATCTATTTTTCCATTAGTTTTTGGATTATAGCTTATGCTAGTATTCAAGTGTTTTCCCACCATTTTGAAGAGTTCTTTCCAAAATGCACTCATAAATATGTTATCTCTATCACTAACAATTCTCTTGGGAATCCCATGCAATCTGAAAAAATATCTAAATAATATCTCAGCCACTTGTGCAGCAGTAAAGGATGTAGTAATAGAAAATAAATTAGCAAATTTAGTGAGTATATGCACCACTACAAATATGCAATCATTACCAAGGACTTTGGGTAAACCAGTGATGAAATCCATGGAAATGCTTTCCCATTTTTGTTCTGGTATAGGCAAGGGATGCAAGAGACTAGATGGATAATTGTGCTCTACTTTGTTTTGCTGACATACTAGGAATTCATTCATATATTTTAGAACATCACTCTTAAACCCATTCCAAGAGAATATTTCTCTCAACATTATATATGTTTTGAATAAACTAGTGTGGCATGTTAAAGGAGATTCATGAGAACTCTTCAAAACGTTTTGCTTCAAGATCAAAATAGGGACCAAATAAATTATGTATTTATAGAAAGTTATTCCATATAACACCTTATTTGTATAATCATGGTTAGTCCCATCAAAAATTTCACAAGCAAACTTACCATTGGCATATTCTACTTTTAATGTAGCTTTCCAATACTCTCCAACATCCATTAAAGAGATAGAGGGTCTTCTATATAAGGCATATGATACCACATTACTCTTTCCTTTTACATATTCAATATAAAAATAAAATTCTTGAACCTTATTCACCCACTTTTTTTTCCTTTCATTTATATCCTTTTGAGTGAGGAAGTATCTTAGGCTATTATGGTCAGTTTTGAACACAAACTTGTTCCCCACCAAGTATTGTATGAACTTCATAAAAGAATGCATGATGGATAGCATTTATTTGTCATAAATATATTAAATATTCTCATGTGGATGATTCTTCCTACTATTGAAAGTTATTGGGTTTTTTTCCTTGCTTTAGGATTGTTCCAATGCCTTCCCCTGATTCATCACATTCCAAGAGAAATGGCTTAGAAAAATCAGGTAATGCAAGAATGAGACAACTACTCATTACCTCTTTCATTATTTGGAAATCCTTTTCAGAGTCTTCATGCCATTGGAAAGCATATTTCTTTGTTAAATCAGTGAGAGGTGAAGTGAGTTGGGAGAAACCCTTCACAAAATTCCTATAGTAGGTACAAAGCTCAATGAATTCCCTCAATTCAGTGATATTTTTGGGACATGGAAATTCTATAATGGATCTTATTTTATCCAAGTGAACCTTCACACCATATTTACCAATGATCTTCCCAAGATACAAAATTTATGTCAAACCAAACTCACATTTTGATAGCTTAGCAAAAAGGATTGATCATAGAAGATTTTCAATATAACTTCTAGATGATGCAAGTGTTCATCCCATGTATTACTGTAACTAAGAATATCATCAAAGAAAACTAGAAAAAAACTTACAAAGTTACTTGTGGAAGGTATTGTTCATGCATGATTGGAATGTGGAAGGATAATTTTTCAATCCAAAAGGCATGGCAAGGAACTCAAAGTGATAATAGTGACATCTAAAACTGGTCTTTGGTGTGTCTTCCTCCCTCATTCGAATTTGATGATAACCAGATCTAAGGTCAATATTTGAGAAAATATTTTCTCCATGGATTTCATCCATGAGTTCATAAATCCTTGGGATGTGATATCTATTCTTTACTGCATTCTTATTCAAGGCTCTAAAATTGATGCAGATTCTTAAGGTTCCATCCTTTTTCTTCACCATAACAGCTGAAGAAGCATAAGGGCTTGAACTAGGTCTTATGAGACCCAATTCCAAGATTTCTTTAATGGCCTCCTCAATCTCATATAGAATCCTGCTGGGGTGTCTATAGGGATTCATTTTGATAGGTTGGGTCCCTATCTCTAATTCAATGCCATGTTCCGCCCCTCTGTCAAGTGGCCTTCCTGGAGGAATGTCTCCAAAAACATTCTCATACTTACTCAACAACTATTCTATCTCCTTTTGATGTTTGAAAACCTTAAAGTGTGGCTTGGAAGAGGTGATAAAACCATACTAAACAACCCATTCAATGTATCCATACCTCAAGGTAGCCCTCATACTTTGAGAGGACACCACTTGGTTAGGGTAAGTGCTCATTCCTCTCAAAATGATGGGTTTCCATTCTGAAGCTTTGAACTTGATTTTAGGGAATTTATAGTTCATTGTATGCTCCCCTATAGAATATAACCATTGGACTCCCAAAACCGCATTTATATCAGCCACATTCACTACATAGAAACTATCAGATACAATGGAATTTCCTATAACAACTTGAAGCTTTGGAATCCATTTGGAACAGTCCATAGAATTGTTACCTATAATGATGATTATGAAGCCTTCAAACGTTTTAGTAGGTATATATCTCTTCTCCAATAAGGATGCATATATGAAGTTATGATTCGCTCATGCATCAACTATAATCGTAACCCTTTGGCCTTGTATAGCACCCTTGAATCTACGGGTGTGAAATCAAGGCACACTTGAGAGTACTGCAATTTTTCCTTTCTCAGGAGAAGGATAATATTATTCTGTTGTCTCATACCCCTCTTCTTGGGCTTCACATTTTTTTTATTCCTCTAAATATTCCTTGTCATCTTCATAGAATACTTTAATATAGTGTGCCTTCCCCTTAGCACACCTATGTTCAAGAACCCAAGGTTGCTAGCATGTGAAGCGAAATTTATTCCTCTTGAGTTCTTATTTTCTTGGTCCCTCCTCATTCTCCTTAACAAAATAGTTCCTTTTCTATGCTTTCATCCCTTATTTGATGTTGGAAGTAAAATAAGGCTTAAGGGTGTACCATGTCCTTGGCATCACATTTTTCATATCTCTTGTCAAGTTTATGGAATCCTTCAATGTAGTTGGTTTGTGGTATTTTACTAACCCTTTCAAAGATTCTGCAAACCCCTTAGTGTATAGTATAACCAACCAAGCCATATATATATTATAAACCATCACTGAGATATTTTGAAATTCCAACATATAGGCTTCAGGGGTCCTAGTTTACTTAAATTGTGCCAATTATTTGAAAGGAATTCCAGGGCCTTTCCTATAAAATATCTCCACTAATTCATTGTAAAATTCCTCATAGGATGAAATTTGATCATGTCCCAAGGTATTAATACCATGGAACCACCAATCACTAACTTCTACTTCAATATGTAGAATGTCCATTTTCAATGCATCCTCTTTAACCATATCATTCAACTAGAGATACACATCTATTTTTTGTATCCAAGCAGTAGAAGACATTTGGGAAGAGCCATCAAAGGAAGAGAGAGTTACCTTGTCTATGGTAGACTTCAATTCCTAATTTAGAAAAGGTGTCCTACCCATGTTTCCTCAAGAATTGATCTTTCTAGATACCTTGAAGAACTGGTCAAAAGACAAAGTTTTCCTACATTCTTCACTTAGTTGTTGCCACTCATCTACTACTTCCTTCATGCCATAAGGAGTGTAAACGTTATATTTAGACTCTAAAATCTTAAGTTCTGTATAGATGGTATGATTCTTGAATTGATGGGGTCGATTGTGAGGTCTAGTCCCCGAGAGAATAGTTTCCCCATAAGTCTTATTCTCTTCATGATGTGAACTACTACTACCCCCGGCTTCCAACTTACCCCCAAGTTGGATATCCATCAATTTGAATCCTTGCATAATATGCTTGGTAAATAATCAAAATATGACTCCATTAGTTTTCTTCAATTCCTCAGTCTCATCCATAACTTCGACTCCTACTTTATCCTTCAGCACCACTAAAGCATAACTAACTTCTCTGCCTTCTTCTTCTCTACTAACAATATTTTCAGTTTTAGTATCTAATGGAGGAAGATAATCACCAGGAAACATCAATAGATAAATTCAATAGGTACTAAAACCATACTCTGATACCACTATAATATCCCTATTTTAGGATTCCTCAACACCCACCGTGCAATGAACAAGCAAAGATCTCCAAAAAATCCAAAGGAAAATACACAAATGAAAAAAATATATTATCCTTCCTCAAGACATACTTTTAATAATTTCATGAGGCCTCCTAATGTCTAATTTCCCTCCATAGGATTCCTCCAATTCAATTTAGTGTTGTAGTAACTTCGATGATACTTGTCTTCTTTCTTCATGCTCCAACACTTTTCCCAATTTGAATGGCTTCCTATAACTCCCAAGTTCATCCTCTTGGTGGCTATTTTTATCCATGTCATGTCATATTTTTAATAGGTCTGAAACTAGGTCTAAATTTGTCATATTTATCATAGAATCTTTTATCATTTGTTGTCATAGATTGCATGGAATATCCCTCCAAATGGCACACATTGCCTTCTTGGTATCTTACTCTTCCATAGGAGTTAATCTCCTATCCTAATTATTATTCATTGGCTCATTATAGGCTATGTGACAAAACATCATCCTCCAAGAACGTTAAATTACCCTTCCATTCAAATTTGGATGAAGGTCAGGCCAAGCTTCCAATTTCCTTCATGAACCTATGGCACCTTATTTTCTTAGCATTTATTATTTATGTGACCCATTTTAATGTGAATATGGTAAACTAGGGTCCTTTTGGGTCCTATAGCTGCCTTATTACAAATTTTATGTCTCCACGTCAACCTAGGGAACTACTAAGCTAGTGAAACATTATTTGCAGGTAGTCTTATTTGGATGGGGACATGACATAGTTCCAACACATTAGATGGGTTAGGCATGGAATTATGTCCACTAGAGAGTGGGAAACTATCTATAGGTACTAATAGATCACTACCTTAATTATTAGTAAAAGTAGATGCAGAATAAAGTGAAGTAGGAATGGACTGGAAACCTAGAGATGAAATCCCAAAAGAAAAGGGATTTGTACTTTGCTGACCAGATGTAGGTCATATAGTAAGAACCATTGAATATGGGGTCCATAAAAAAACTTGTGATAGATGATGCATTTACACTAATTTTAGATGGAAATACACACCTCCCGTGGACAAGAGCTAGTTCCCTAGTCTGAATGGTTCAGATCTAAAACAAAACACAAACACGGAATGCTAGACTCTTCCTAGATCTAGTTCATCACTTGAATGAAATGCCATGATACTTCTCTCAAAGGTTGTCCTCACTATCCTTGTAGAAGAAATTGTAAAATATGGAAGACAACAGAGAAAACATGATAGCATACAATATAATCAACTAGATCTATGTCTGTGACCAAGGAATCAAGCAATGCTTAGATATGAAACAGTAAATATGGGAAAGAAAATATATTCTTTATTAATAAATAATTCAAGAGACTGCAACCTTCATGCCTTGGTGTTCAAATTTCCTTCCAATGGCACCTTTCCTCCAAAGACTCAACAATGATTTTGACAGAGTTTGGGTATGAAACACAATTATTCCTCCTTTTTTCCATGGGGGGTGAGCCAATATTTAAAGGCATGAGAGGATAGCTATGGTTGAGGATCTCATGGGTGAGGTGGAGATAGAATCCTAAAAGGGAGGATCTCGAGCTTCAGTTGGTCCTAAACCATAGGGATGAGGCTCCATGGAGGTCAACTTCGAGAATCCTATCAAAGCTTCTCTTTTTTACTTTAAAACTCAAGCACCACTCTTCCAATGAAGCAAATAGGTGGTGATAAGAAGGAACCGCTTCTTGCAGTGAGGGTAGGAGTGGTGGCACCACTTCTTGCTCATGTATCAAGAGCGGTGCTGGCTCTTTACTTCTTAGGTAATGCTTTTTTTTCAATGGGAGAGGAGCGTTACTAGCTCAACATAGGGAAAAATTGCAAGGGGTTAATTTGAACCTTCATTTCTTCTAGGGAAAAATTTGATGGATTGGAGCAGTCAAGGGAATACCTATCTCATAACATGAGGGTGATGAGATTTTGGTATAAAAGAGATGCCCCCCAAAGTATAATAGCTAGAGGGAAACGATAGGCAATACTTTGAAAGAATAAGGTGCAGTGTCGAGGAAAAGGTCCAAAGGTCAGAACTTCTCAAACATCACCAAATTTTTGTAGCACATTTCGATACATGTCCCAAATGAATCACAACATGGCTTCTGACCAATACCACGCAGATCCATGTGAGATACAAAAAAGTCATGGCTACTAAAATACATCGTAGATCCATGCGAAGAAGACTCAAATTTGGACATAGATACTAGACATACAATGTAGATCTATGCCATATATGCACAAATCTGTGAACGTCCATGAACATACAAATGTGGATCCATGCTAGGACTCATACAAATAATCCATCGCAACCTAGGGAGAAAACTATGAGCACTTTCCAAAAGATACCCAGGGTCTTCTTCTTGTATTCCACAAAGTACGATTATATCCATGTGATTACAATTATCTGAAGTTAAACATGGTAGAAACCACTTAATTACCAATCAATGATTCAAATCGTTAACAAGTATGAGGGAGATCACCATTAATGTCAATGATTCCCAAGGTACCCTAGTATAATCCACTAAGTGTGAATAGATGATTTGATGTCGAACACTCAGTCAAATATATGGATCAAAGGACAATGATGTGAACCTATGTCTAGAGCGAGAGAATCTGTCATTGAGACATACATATCTCAAGGTACTAAACTTGTTTCTAAGACTAATTCCTAGATCATTATCTAATGTCAACAGGAATAGTCTCATTGAAGGAGGGCCATGATGAATCCCACATCGACTACATGAAACTCAGAACAAAGTTCTGGAATTTTGAGTATGATGTAACCATAGGATTGACTCAAAAGTAACTGACAAAAAAAAAAAATTAATTGCAGGTGTAAAATCTCAACATGACTTCACATCGGGCGGCAAGACCGAAGATTTGGCAACATTGAATTGACTAGGAGAAACACAATGCGACAACGGACATGAATTAAAGGAGTGGCATGACTCATGAAAGTGGATCGACTTAGAGACAAGCTAAATACCCAATTGACTAAATGAAATGCATACAAGTGCCATGTTCAAAGGTGACTAATAACTGTCATTTATTGCAAATGAAATGTATTTCCCTTACCTTAATTTACCCATCATGATTGATGAGTGCCTCTTTTCATTTTTATGAGTTCAAAGAGGGTAACAAACAATCAATGTAGCTCGTTTGAAGACAAGTCCATTCTCATACATTTTACGAACCTAAGAAAGGAGAGGTCCGTTCCCAAAAGGATCTTTCAATGTTTATTTTAACGAGTCCGATGAAAGAAAACTCGGTGTAGTTAATGTTTAGAGAGTATGAACAAACTAAAGAAGACTCTGAAAGGGTCCTTTTTCGTATGATTTAGTCCCCAAGGCCCGAAAAAGTATAAAATAATACCTTAGAGAACTCTTCCAGTCATGATTGACTGGAGTGTACCTTTTTCATAAGTAGTGCCCCCCTGGTCCGAAAAATGGGTAAACTATCAATAGGAGGACAACTATTCAGGTCCTTTTACGAGCATGAAGAAGACAAGCTCACTCAACAATATTTTCACATTTTAAGATTCTGAAAAGATCTTAAAGAAGACTCTATTAACATTTTTCATGTTTGAATCCATAGCACGAAAAAGTAATAAACTAATACTAAACCACTTTTCATGTTTAACCACAGCACGAAAAATGAAAAGTAAGCTTGACACCATCTTACTGTTTTTGACGAGCTCAAAGACCGATTAGAAGAATGCTCAAGGTATTTGCTTCATTTTTTAATGAGATTGTAATAGAATAAGAACTATGCTCAAAATGACCTGTTTCATTTTTACACAAGATTGAAACAGAAAATAACTATGCTTGAAACATGGTTTCATTTTTATGCAAGCTTAAAACCAAAAGGTAAACTATGCTTAAGGAAACCTACTTCATTTTTTAACGAGCTTGAAATATAAAATGAGCTATGCTCAGGAATGGTTTCATTTTTATACAAGATTGAAACCAAAAAGGTAAACTATGCTTGAGGAGATCCATTTCATTTTTTAACGAGCTTGACATAGAATGGGAACTTTGCTCATAGGCATCTGTTTCATTTTTTAATGAGCTTGACACAGAATGGGAACTTTTCTCACAGGAATCTGTTTCATTTTTTAATGAGCTTGACATAGAATGGGAACTTTTCTCACAGGCATCTGTTCCATTTTTTAACAAGCTTGACATAGAATAAGAACTTTGCTCACAAACCTTCTCTTATCCAACATGATATCCAGAGATTGGTAGGTTTCCCCCATTACATAAAAGCTAGCAACTTAACTTCAGTATGATGGCTAGAGTCTGGAGCCATGCCCCCCATTTTGCCTATGATGGGAAGAAGCTAACTATAAGGGGAAGGAACCACAAGAACATGTGGAATATTCAGGGCTTTCTGATTACTAGGATTCATACGAGAATTGGGTTTAACAAAGGAAATTTGATCAATAGTCACAATATTCCCATCATGGGGGAAATACATCACTCGAAAGAGTGTAGACACTACATCTTTAAACATAATCACGCCCAAGGAGAAGATTGAAATCTAAAGGACCTTGGACTACCATAACATCGATACAGACAATTTTTCCTTCAAAAGTGATATGTAACTGAAGAAGGATCCCTAAAGGCATTGTAGGTCATCAATTAAAAGCCAATATCTGATTGGTGGCTGGCACAAGTAGAGGAGAACCTAAAGCTTTCCAAGTAGTTGAGGATAGAATGCTTACAGAAGCCCCTTCGTCAACAATAGTGCAAAGAATCCACCTAGCAGTAACATTCACAACTATCTGGAAAGGGACACTTGAATGAAGACAAGATTATGTTAGGTTACTCCAGTCAAATGAAATAACCTCATTACTTGGAGAGGGTTCCATCGAAACAGGAAAAATTTCCTCTTATGGAGAAGAATCAGAATGAAGCATAAAAACTTTAGCAAGTTTTAGTTCACTCTCTACTAGAAGAGAAGAACAAGATGAAGAATTGGTCAAAGCGACTACTTCAGTATTATCACTCTCGGATGAAAGAATGAGATTGGGTAGAGATGACTTTGAATCAACCACTTCAACTTCACTCTTCAAAAGATGAGTGTGATCAACCTCGGATGAAACCAAATCAGCCGCTTTAACTTCACTCTTCAAAAGAAGAGTGGGGTCAGCTACGGATGAAACCGAATTGACCACTTCAACTTCACTCCTCAATGGAAGAGTGGGATCAACCAAGGTTAGAACTGGATTGACCACTTTATCAACCAATGGGGGTTCAAGAGACAACTTACGATAACCTGTTGGAAGTCGTTGATGAGAAACAATATTATCTTCCAACAACTTATAAGTTTCATCCATGCGAGGAGAAAGGTAAGTAAAGTGCATTTCCTTACATAGCAAGCAAGGATTTCTGACTTTAGCCTTTCGACTCTTAACGACAGAGTCACTGATTGAGGGGGGATCATCAGTATGATGACCAGAGGCTAATGACATCGGTTTCCAGGAAACCTTCGACCACTCCTAAAAATAGGACCAGACCATGAAAATCTTTCAGAAGGTGATCACCCTTGCAAAACCTACAAGGTAATTTGGGCTTACGTGATCTTGGGGTGTGCAGATCAGCACTCTCTGCACTGGGAGGAGTAATTGGTTGAGACTTGGTTTTTTGTTTGTTTTTCTTCTTATTAATCTTCCTTTTCTTCTTCTTCTTATCCACCTAACTACTAGTACTACAAATTTCAATAGGAGAAGGGGGAGAAATGGGAGAAGACACATCTAATGAAGAAGGAGAGGGATCAACATGAGGTTGATGCTCTTGTAATGAAGGATTAGGATCAGAAGCAACTGGTGTACATGGGATAACTGGATTGGAGAATAACCAAATAGGGAATCCGATAGTCAATCCATGAAGGCTTAATGTATCCATGAGAGGAGGAACAACATCCCCATATGGAGGGAACACAAAAGACATGCTTGGTAAAGGAGTCTCTTGGTTGGTAGTCCTGGAAGGTGAAGCCATAACTATATAACAAAACTATCTCTCTCTTCTAAAAAATCCTAACTATACATACAACAAGTGCTACTCAAACTAAAAAAGCAAGAAAAATATGTGAGAGGAGTGGATTAAAGGTTTGGAACCTCACGATATTGTCAAACCATCACAACTAGTGTGATGCCAAGATTACCAAAGGGTTAACTTAGATGGTATTGGGATTCTTAAAAGTGTCTCTCGATATATGCAAGGCATGTGGGAGCTGAAATCGGTAGTAGTGTTGTCTAATGCACAATCGTTCACAAGGGGCCTTCCTAAATACAATCGAGTATGTCAAGTACCTTTCTATATACCTCAATGGTACGTGAAAAGTTGTTCGGTATACCGAGGGTACATGGGAGAATCGTGCAAGTCCTGGGTTGTAGTGCAAACAAATTAACGACAGGTCCTACATTTTACGATGCACGAACACGTCACTAACCTACCACATAAATTACTAAATTTTTTAAACCTAAGCTAGCGCTTAATTTTATCTTGAATGGTTAGGTGGATACATGAGGCGAGGACATAAAAAGTAAAACCATGCAGTATGATTGTGTAAAATTTTCACTTTCACTTTCAAAGTATGCCCTACTTAAGGAAGGGAGAGAGAGGTTCAAATTATTTGAAACACAGAATAAATACCATACACAAATAAAATAAACTTGCTTATATGATCTGTTCCTAACTGAAACAAACAAAATCTTATCTTTTGAACTGAAAAAGAAGTGAGATTTTTAATGAAAAGAAAGAAAAGATTGTTACAAATTTATACAAAAGTGTTCATATTTTTCAACTAAAGTGAGAATGAAATAATACTAACATTCTACAATAAATTTTATATGATTCTTTCACAATTTTTGAAAAAAGGAAAAACCATACAAAAATCATGTACAACAAAAGAAGAAAAATTGAAATGAATATTTTCTTGTTCTGTTAAAGAAGACACAAATCATAGATCTAACAAAACCAAGTTTTAGTCAAAGGCAACTATGAAGCTTTAAAGAATAACATCAATCGCAATTCTTGAAAATACGTATGAATTCATACATGCTCAAGGGGGGTC
Organism: Pseudotsuga menziesii; assembly: GCA_001517045.1. Taxonomy (NCBI): domain Eukaryota; kingdom Viridiplantae; phylum Streptophyta; class Pinopsida; order Pinales; family Pinaceae; genus Pseudotsuga; species Pseudotsuga menziesii. The sequence continues at coordinate 508,573 of LPNX011106979.1, read as the reverse complement.
CAGGGCTCACCCCATCCTGAGGGTCTTTGGGGGTTCAGGGGCGTGAGCCCCTGAGAAAAAAATTTGGCTCATTTTTTTTTAATTTTTTAATTTTTGATTGAGATTTCTGTTCAAAAACGAATTACAGAGTTCAAAAACAACTATAACTATCTGAAGCATGGATCCAAATACTGATAACAAGAATTTAAGAATCAAACACTAAACAGGGCTAAGAAGAATACCTGGCACCGCTTCTCCAGGTGTTGAACAAGCCATTACCATCCCGAGCACCGCTTCTTACACACAGGAACAAAGAGGTGGCACCGCTTACAGTAGTTTCACATCAGGGTGTTACCAGGTCCAGTACCGCTTCTTGGACACAGAGAAAGGGAGGTGGCACTGCTTCTTTAACATAGAGGAAGAGTGGTGACAACTCTAGAACCACACTTATAACACAGCTCAGGAGTGGTGCTCAAGATGGAAATTTAAAAAAATAAAAATGCAACAGAGAAGGAAGTTACAGACTGAAAAATGAACCCAAACAATCACTAGAAAACCCAGTGAACCAAAAATATGAATATCCAAAGGTATACAGAGGAAAAGCAATAAAATTCAAAGCAGATCTACAAATCTATGAATTGGAAAAGTAGATCTAGAAATTGAAAATCAAGGTGGAGGTTTCAACTTACCAAAGATTTAGAATTTGAGGTAGATCCCCAGTGGAGTTGCCAATTTTGTTAGATGGAAATACACACCTCCTGCGGACAAGAGATGGTTCCCTAGTCCGAATGGTTCATATCGAGAACAAAACACAAACACAGAATGCTAGACTCTTCCTAGATCTGGTTTATCACTTGAATGAAATGCCGTGATACTTCTCTCAAAGGTTGTCCTCACTATCCTCGTAGAAGAACCTGTAAAATATGGAAGACAACAAGGAAAACATGATATCATACAATATAATCAACTAGATCTATGCCTGTGACTAAGGAATCAAACAATACATACATATGAAACAGTAAATATGGGAAAGAAAATACATTCTTTATTAATAAATGATTGGAGAGACTACAACCTTCATGCCTTGGTGTTGATATTTCCTTCCAATGGCTCCTTGCCTCTAACTTCACCTTGCCTCCAAAGACTCAAGAATGATTTTGACAGAGTTTGGGTATGAAACACAATTCTTCCTCCTTTTTCCTATGGGGGGTGAGCGAATATTTAAAGGCATGTGAAGATAGGTATGGTTGAGGATCTCATGGGTGAGGTGGAGATAGGATCCTAAAAGGGAGGATCTCAAGATCTAGTTGGTCCTAAACCATATGGATGAGGCTCCACGGAGGTCATCTTTGAGAATCCTATCAAAGCTTCTATTTTTTCCTTGAAAACTCGAGCACCGCTCTTCCAATGAAGCAAATAGGCGGTGATAAGGGGGAACCACTTCTTGCAATGAGGGCAGGAGTAGTGGAACCACTTATTTCTCATGTATCGGGAGTGATTCTAGCTCTTTTCTTCTTGGGTAACACTTTTTGTTAATGGGAGAGGAGAGTTACCAGCTCAACACAAGAAAAAATTGCAAGGGGTTAATTTGAACCTTCATTTCTTCTAGGGAAAAATTTGAGGGATTGGAATGGTCAAGGGAATACCTATATCATAACATGAGGGTGACAATATTTTTGTATAACAACTAACTCCTATGAAAGTGGTGATATTAACTAAGGGGGTAACCTCTTCAGTACCAAAAAAATCACAAGTGTTATCCATACAAGCCCACAAATATGGTGGATTATTTGGTCTAGGGATATCAAATTCAATTCCTTGGATATAATTCAGATCATGCGAAGGTTTCAAAAGTAATAAAGGATTGGTGAGATCCTCAATGGAGGGAAAATATGTGTTCTTCTATAGGTGAGAAGAATCAACTAGGAGAGAGTTATCTACCTAACCCTTAGTGTCACTAAAGTCCCTTTCTCTATATGAGGACTTAGACTCAAGAGACCTAGTTTTTTCTATAATGCTTCTTTTTCAATAGGAGGTTCTTGGTTTTCTTACTCTTCCCCCTGGGTTTGGATTGTTGTAATCTAGTATTTTCCTAGGAATAGGGACTTCTCTCTGTTCAAAAGAGTGTACTTGAATTATTCTTTACTTTTACAAAGGTTGATTGAACATGGTGGATCGTAGAAGAATCAAAGGAGGAAATCTAAAATGTTAAAACAACAAACAACATTCACTAGAAAGTCCCTAGAATATTACAACAAGTAAATAATCCTTACAATGAAAATCACTTGGATGAAAGTACTATTCAATGACGAGTCTTGTATGTGGTATTTTGAGGATTATCTTAGGATGATCAAGTCCCAAGTCCAATCAGTGAATATCTTAGAGCAGTTACTAATTCTTGGCATGTTTCCCTTCTTGGTGCAAGAATTTTACCAAATAAATATAGAAAACACCCTCTAAGGGTACTAATTCTCTAATCACAAAGTTTTCCCAAGGTGGTCGCAGAAAATGCCCTGCTCACGCCTATGTATGAACCAAGGGAAAATATTTTGTAGCTACCAGTCTATAATCTATGTTCAAGGGGACATTCACAAGTCAGGATTGTACATATGGGAAAGGTAACTAAGTCTGAAAATCAAGAGCACCGACACCACATGGGTCCCGAAAGTGTTATTGAATGAGTACTCATACCTACAAAATCCATGGTAAATGCTTGATTAGGAATTGGAGGGATCTCTTCACAACCTAAAATCTCATGAAATTGTGCTTGAATATTGTTTCAGAGGATTTTCTCACCCACACTTCTTACAAAACTATATTTCCTCCCTTGTGAAGGACACCTAAGTTTCACGGTTTTACATGATCTTGGAGAATCTAACTCTCAACTCATATCTCCAAAGTACTAGCCTATATTATTAGGTGTGTTTCTTACTAAAAAGAACAACCTAGTATCCTATTTCAGTTCCTTTTTCTTGTTAAAAATTCAATTTAATACTTTCAAAGAGAAGAAACTAACGTGCACCTAAATACCTTTCAAATGCAAAGAATCAAAACTTTGCATCCTTTTAAAGAAATATGATGCAATAAAATATGCACCTAAATATTTTCAAGTTACATGCATTCCTTTTGTTCTTTACAGTGAAGATATGGAGCACATTGTTACATGGAATTTTCGTCCTCACAATGACCACGAACCTTGTACAAGCTTTTATTGTTTCAATCCCTAAAGTGATTGGACAAACCTTTGTGGAAGATGAGATATGAAGTTTTTACTTTTGAAAAACACATATATAGAGATGTTGATGCACATTGTGTTCTATCAAAGTGTGTTGATGCACCTTTAACCATAGTAGAATGTACCATCGACGCATTTTTCATATGTATAAAGAGCGTTAAAGCTTGTATGAAAGGAAAAAGATAACTTTCGATAAGAATCCTGAAGGAGAACCTCATGGAGGCTAATCCATTCCTTATAGGATGGATCTCACTTGCCTCCACCTTTGTAGGATACCACCTCATCCATTCTACCTTGATTCTCTCATCCCTTCATCATCTCCTTTGGCCTATAAATGAAGCTTAACCTCATGGGATAAGGGGGTTAGAATGAGAGAAAGTAAATGATGAAGAAATTAGTCTAGATATCTTTCTTTGTGGCTCTTATTTGAGGCAAGACTCTATTGGAAAGGACTCTCAACACCAAGGATTTAT
>LPNX011106979.1:474265-485427 GCA_001517045.1 Pseudotsuga menziesii | reverse complement strand
ATAGTAGGTGTGTCCTATCATGTTGGTGGTTGTAAGTGCTGAGCCATTTCACAGATGATAGTAGGTGTGTCCTATCATGCTGGTGAATGTGAGTGCTAGGTCTTTCTGATGGGATTGTAGTTTACTACATGATCAGATGTGAGTGATGGGCGTGCCTTTCTGACGAGTAAGTCAAATGTAAGTGCTGGGCGAAGACCTACATGAGGGTAGGCCTACAACTAACATGAAAAAGGGCTGGCTCTGTAGAACTTCCTATGACAAGAAGAATCATGAGATAGCACCAGTGTTGATCCAGATCGAGTGATGATCCAGATCCAGTAATGATGATCCAGCAGTGATGATCCATATCGAGTGATGGTCCAGATCCAGTCCAGTGATGTTGATCCAGATCGAGAGATGATCCAGATCCAGTGATGATGTTTTATGTTGATCCAGATCGAGAGATGATCCAGATCCAATGATGATGTTCTATGATGATCCAGATCGAGAGATGATCCAGATCCAGTGAATATGACTTGAAGACAAAGATGACTTGAAGACGAAGATGACTTGAAGACGAAGATGACTTGAATACGAGATGATCCAGCTGATACAGAGAAGAAGACTAGTGATGAAAATTATGTCGAAAGAATACCTTCCTAGTTAAGAGGGAGTGTTGATGTATATGTAACTTCGGAATGTATTCTTCTATGTATCTTATGTATTGTAACCCGATGTTTATTCCAGGATGTTTCTATTATGTATTTGATTCATGTGATCATGCCCCAATGTTCCGATCGGGAGGATTAATAATGTAATCAAGTCATATCAAGTCATTAGGTAAGTCCCCACAGTTTCGGGGCACTTGAGTTAGTATACACTAATTAAGGTGTAGGCTTAAGTAAGTAATTGTTAGTTGGGCCGACATGATTGAGTGCACTTCAAGTCAATGGAAGAATATAAATAGAGAGTGAGAGACTCTCTATTTATCACTTGTGAAATACATCACTTGCTCTCTCAAGTGTGGCGCACTTTTGAAGAAGGAAATTTTGGGCCTAGACAGAAGATAGAAGACTACTGTTGTTTTGGGAGATCTCTTACTATTTTGGTGTTAATTCTATCTTAGAGGAAGTTGCGAGGTTTTCTCCTTTATGGTTTCCCCGAGGAAAACTCTTTGTGTATCTTGTCTCTTGTGATGTGCTTATGTTTTATTGATGTCCTTGTTATTCTCTCAGTGAAAAGATCCTAAGATCTTAATGCTAGCTTAATGTGATGAAAAACTAACAGCTTCTTCATCACCTTCATCTTTATCGGTGTATTCTTCTACATCACTAAGTAGCTTTCCCTCATCATGAGTGTCATTTTTATCTATGACCTCATTATTCTCAACATCAACTATAGAGACTTCATTAATGACTGAAAGTTGTGTTTCTTCTGAGGCTTCTAATTCTTTCATCCACACCTTTTCAGGAGGTGTACTATTTTATTATCCTTCACCATGCTCTGCGTTGGTGTCTTGTTCCCTTTTCATCCTTTGATTTTCTCCTTTGACTCTGTAGTCAGCCACCTTGTGACCAAACTTATGACAGCAATGAAAATAACCATGAAATTTTTCTATATCCACAGGAGGTCTTTGGTCTCTCTATTTCCTAACTGTCATTTTCTTCCACTATCTCTAAACTTCTACTAGAGCATCACATTTCAGTTTACAATTTCTAGCTAAGTGTCCAAACTTATTGTATTTGTAACACTCTATATCAAATATTTGGAGAAGTCCAAACTGGTTATGATTCCTTACCTTCATCTTTTTAATTGCATCCTTCTTGTACTCATGCAATTTTTCATAAGCCTTGCATTTCAGGGCTTTATGACCAAAGTTATTCTAGGAATAACAATGAGCCAGAAAGATTTACTGATTTCTATTTATTACTTGTCTCTTGGGCTCCTCATGAGTTATGTCTTTGTCATGAAAGGATAAAGCATGTTCTTTGCACTTTTCTTTTTCAACTGGAATCTTCAGTACTTCAGCATAGATATTTGTATTTCCTCTTTGATTAGTGAGTGGGAAAATCTCTGGCTTATTCTCTTTAACGAACCCCAAACTGGACCTATCACTTGATGGTATTTGGCTACTCAGAATTTCATATAGAATCCTTGAACTGTTCTCAAACTTTGATTTAATGGATTTTTCATCAACTCCTTCTCTAATTCAAGCAATTTCTTTCTCAAGTTTTTTAGAATCTTGAATTCTCTTCCTGAGAAGAACTAATAGATATTCCTCACTCTTCTTGTCCTCTTGAAGTTGGTTTCTCAAATTGGTAATAATATTATTTGTCTCTTCTTGGTATTTAGATAGTTTCTCTTTCAAAACTTTATTTATTTTCCTATATCTTTCAATTTCATCTACAACAACCATGTATTTAGCTTCTATGTCCACTTCTGATTCCTCATATGAGTTTGTTGTTCCTAAAAACATGATTTCATTATCTTCACTCATTTCCTCATCTTCACTTTCTTCCTTGGAAAAGAAGTTCTTCTTTTTCTCTTTATACTTCTTTCTACCCTTATGACAACATGATTCTTCATGGTCACTCTCCCCTTGTTTTGGGTAGGAACAATTATGGGAAAAATGTCCAATCCTTCCATGGTTAAAACATTTCAAAGGTAGTTTACCTTTGTATTTCCCATTGCCTTTATTAAGTCTACTTACAAAGAGGGCTTCCTCATCATCTAGATTTTATGATTAATTTTTGGAAGTGACTTTAAACGCTACTTCTTTCTTCGAGTTTTTATCCTATCCATTTCTCATATCATAAGCAGTGAGAATTCCATGCAGCTCATCTGCTGTCACCTTTTTAAGGTCATCCCATTCCTCTAGGGTGGAAACCTTTGAGTAATATCTCTTTGGTAATGTTCTTAGTATCTTGATTACCACTTCTTTTTCTTTCAATTTTCCTCCAAGACCTCTAATAGCACTAACCACCTCATTTACACGAAGAAGGTATTCCCCAATATTCTCTTCTTCTCTCATTTTGAGGCTCTCAAATTGACCTTTATATGTCTGCAGTTTGGATTCTTTGACCTTAGATTCTCCTTCATAGATAATATTCAACTTCTCCCAAGCTTGTTTGGTAGATATGCATTGCATAACCTTAGTAATCACAGTGTTTGTTAATCCACTCAAGATTGCATTTAGGGCTTTGACATTGCCTTCATATTCACCTAGTTCAACTATGTCTGTAGGGTATGGGTTTCCTATTTTGAGGTCCTTTTTTGTTGCTGTGCAAACCTTCCATCCCAAGGAAATCATATGACACCTCATTCTTACACTCTAGTAAGCATAGTTTTCTCCTATAAATAGTGGAGGTTTGTTAGTGTCCAAGCCTTCTTGTTGATCCATAGTGGTTTTATAAAGGACCTACCTTCTAGTGATTAAAATGTGTTGAGGGAACCCGCTCTGATACCAATTGTTGGTTTATTAGTCAATACTGAGAGGGGAGCATGAATCAATATTGTTATATTTTTAGTATTTTAACCACTTTTAAATCTATTATTAGAAACACATAACAAAAAGAATACACATACCACAATTTAATGTGGAAGCCCAATAGGGTAAACCACCAAAATGTCCTATTACTGCAAAATTGTTATTTACAAATAGTTTTTCCTACTTCTACAGATAAGGATGGTATTACACCCTATTTACCAATACCAATTGGAAGGAGGCTAAGACCCCTTGTTTTATCAGCTACAACTGAAAGGATGCTACAACACCCTATTTACCAATGCCAATTGGAAGGAGGATATGACCCCTGGTTTATCAGACTGAAAGGAGGAAAAAAAACCCTGCAGGTTGGTTTCCTTCCCTAGAACCACCCTGCCACTGTGATATGTTTCTCACGATTTCTCTCCCACTGAATTTTGTCACTCCTACTGGTCTCTGATTCTGATCTTGCAATTTGAATTGTAGAGACATTAGAGGAAATTTCAACTCAAAACTAGCCTTTTTAACCATGATTCAAATTCCATGTCATCATGTGTTAGCCAATGAAATCGCTTTAAATTTGAAATACCGTATAGGTCTTAAACAAATTTTTAATATGAAATTTCGGGATAGGTATCATAAAAAAACTACTCTTTTTGTTCATATTTTCGACATATCTCCACGTGGTTTTACTCAAATTTCGATTGGTAGAGATCCCTAGATGAAAAATTAAATTCCACATCCAACAACTACCCACTTGGCATACTTTTTATGGATCTTGCTACCCCAAAAACAAGAACTACCTGAAAAATGTGACGATGACATCATCATCACATTTTTTCAGGTATTTCTTGTTTTTGGGGTAGCAGGGTTTATCAAAAGTATTTTGAGTGGGTACTCGTTGGATGCAGAATTTAATTTCACATCCAATGAGCTCTGCAGATCAAAATTTGAGTAAAATCACAAGGATATATGTCGAAAATGCAAACAAAAAAAGTTTTTTTTTTTCTTTTCTTCTTCCAAAATTAATAAATATTATTTTATTATTTTAACTATTGTTTTATTATTTTTATTAGGAGGCCCATTTTGAGTTGAAATTTCCTCTAATGCATCTTCTTTGTTACTCAGGCTGTTGCTTAAATACTTCTCGATGTTTAAGCTTCTTTCAACAATCGTGTCTCTTCAAGCTGAACAAACACATATTTCACTGTTGTGCCCTTTTAGATCTGAAGATCACACCTTTCAGAATGTCCTTTCATATTCTTCCATTGATCCTACATCTTAGAGATCATTTCCATAGCTTAGAAACCATTTCCGTGCCTCTGTCCAATGTTTGCAGGTGCTTCTGTATTGTCAAACTTCTTTCCGTAAGATCATCTCCCCGATCCAATCAGAGTCGTTGATCCAATTTCTAAGTCAATCTAGACCGTCGATCTAACCATCGATTTTTTGCCTCAAAATATCATTTCCGCACCAATATTACCTCATCAACTACTCATTAGAGGAAATTTCAACTCAAAATGGGCCTCCTAAGGAAAATTAATAAAATAATAGTTAAAATAATAAAATAGTATTTATTAATTTTGGAGGAAGAAAAGAAAAAAACTACTTTTTTGTTTGTATTTTTGACATATCTCCTGTGTTTTTACTCAAATTTTGATCAGGAGAGCTCATTGGATACAGAACTAAATTCCGCATCCAACAAGTACCCACTCGGCATACTTTTGAAGGACCCCGCCCCCCAAAAAAGAAATACTTGAAAAAACATGATGATGATGTCATCATCACATTTTTCAGGTATTTCTTGTTTTTGGGGTAGAGGGGTCCATCAAAAGTATGCCAAGTGGGTACTCGTTGGATGCAGAATTTAATTCTACATCCAACGAGCTCTCGCGATCGAAATTTGAGTAAAAAAACAGGGACATATGTCGAAAATATGAACAAAAAAAATAGTTTTTTTTATGATACCTATCCCCAAATTTATATTAAAAATTTGTTTAAGGCCTATACGGTAATTCAAATTTAAAGCAATTTCATTGGCTAACACATGTTGACATGGATTTTGAATTAGAGTTAAAAGTTCCATTTTGAGTTGAAATTTCCTCTAATGCTCCACCGTCGATCTTCGATGGCCTCTTTCATGACCGTCGATCTCTAGATTGCGGGATGCAGGATGTCGATTGTCCGCTTTTTCCTTTATGAAAAATCCTTTCAAGATTATTTTCACAAGATTCTTTTAGCGGAACTAACTTTAGTCGTCCGATATTTCCATATTGCAGGATGCGGGATGCGAGATTCGGAAACATAACATTTCGACTTTCCGTAAGCTTCTTTTTGTAATATCCTATCCGCAATTTTCCTTTCGCACTGTCGATATTTTGCGGAGTCTTTCCTGAACTTTGATCTTGCAGATTGCGGGATGTGGGATGCAGAATTACACTTTCCTATTTTGGACTTCTGCAATTTTCTTCCACAACTTTGTTTCCGCATTGCGGGATGAAGGATGCAGAATCACACTTTCTTGATTTTGGACTTCCGCAACTTTGTTTCCACATTTTCCTAGACCGTTGATTTCCTTGCGAATTCACCCCTGAACATCCATCTTGATATTTTGCAGAACTTTGGATTTTCCACCTAACTTATGTAAACTTGATCTTCATCGTCAGATCTAGTGTGGGTCACTCTCTGACCATCCATTCTAGAACTAATGCAAATCTGCATTATTTCTTTGCGGATTATACAAAAATGAATCCTTATTCGTCAGATCTCATGCAGATAACTATGCCACCTCATCATCATTCCATGTCATCACTACCTTAATCTATGCCACCTCATCATCGTTCCATCTTGTCTTTACTTTGACTTGTGCTGTGTTAACTCTACGTTAACTCTATCATGGTATCTTTTGCTAATCCTTTGTAATTCATAAGCCATCACTACCTTAGTCTTTCATCATCATCATGAGGAAACCATCATATTCCATGTCATGATATGTGTCATGCCACATCCTTAATTATGTCATGCCATCTCATTACTACTTTAGTCTTTCACTGAGTTTTTCCTGCCATCATATCCACTGGTTATTCCTTTGTCATCCATGAACACCTTTGACATCAATGACAACTATAACTTAAATTTGCCAACATTGTTCTATATGTATACCATATAGACTAGGGAAACAATCATTGTCCGCACTGATTGAGAATTTTTTCTAACAAAATTGGAGACTCTAGATACTTGAGACTTGCCCCCCAAGATTCCCCAATATGGTCGCCAATTTTGTTATAGGAAATTCTCAATCAGTGCAGACAAAGATTGTTTCCCTAGTCTATATGGTATAGATCTAGAACAAAACATAAAAAATAATGAAAACCTTTCCCTAGATATGATTAGATTACTTGGATAGAATGAAACCTTATCTTTTTCTAAAGGTTTTCCCTGCTTGCTTCAAACTTTAGCATCGGTTTACATAGAGGAACCTACACAAAGATCATATCTAACAAGAAGCAAGTGGGAACATACAAGATAATCAAATAGACATATATCAATGACCAAGGAGAAATATAATAAACTTGAATTACACAATGTTTATGTTAAAGGGAAACACTTTATAATAAAAAATGAGGGAAATACTAAAACCATAAATCCTTGGTGTTGAGAGTCTTTTCCAATAGAGTCTTTCCTCAAAGAAGAGCCACAAACAAAGAGATTTGGCCAAATTTCTTCATCATTTACTTGCTCTCATTCTAACCTCCTTATCCCATGAGGTGAAGCTTCATTTATAGGCCAAAGGATATGAGGGAAGGTATGAGATAATCAAGGGAGAAGGGATGAGGTGGTATTCTACCAAGGTGGAGGCGAGTGAGATCCATCCTATAAGGAAGGGATTAGCCTCCACAAGGGTCTCCTTCAATAATCTTCTCAAAAGTTCTATTTTTTCCTTTCATATAGGATATGATTCTCTTTATACATATGAAATAGGTGTCGATGATGCATTCCACTATGATGAAACGTGCGCCAATGAACTTTGATAGAAGCCAATGTATGTCAGCCTCTCTAGATATGGTTTTTTCAAAAGGAAAAAACTTGATAGGAACCTCCTGCAATAAATAATGAAAATGCATGATATAACAGAAATAACATAACACAAAAGGAATTTTATTGATCGTAGGCCAATTCGAGGGGGAAAACGCCTTTGTGAAAGCTCAATACAAATAACTCTTGGATACCTTCATTGGCCTCAACACTTACTTGTATACTAAGTCTAATCTAAACAACCATTACTCCCCATGAATGTGTGATAATAAAATATACTCACGGGAAAACTCACAAAGCATATGCGGCAAAAAAAAGAATACTTAAAAAAGTAAAGAGAAGGGTTAACATGGGTTCCTAAAATCCCCTCCCTCCTAGAAAATATTTTTCCTCAAAGATTTATATGTGGAAATTGTTGTTGAATCTGAAGGAGTGGTTCCCATGTAGCATCATTTTGTGGCATGTCGTGCCAATGAATTAATACCTTTGTGATGGATCAAGAGAGAAGATGACGAGTGCGCCTATTGAGGATTGTATCCAATTTTAAAAAGATGTATCCTTCATTATCTGGTTTCGGTAAAATAGTTTGTGCTATGATGATGGTGCTAATAAATTTCTTGAGACAAGACATGAAATACTGGCTGAACGCGAGAAGGAGGAAGTTCCAATTTATAATAAACGAACCCAATATTCTGAAGAACCTTATATGTCCCATAGAAATTTGTTCTAGATTATGAATCCCTTTGAGTTTTAGGGAGGATTTCTTGTAAGGATTTAGATGAATAAAAACCATATATGCACCGACTTGAAAAGTGTGGTCAAAACAATGTCGATTGGCTTGTTTCATTTAGTTTCTTTCCATGTGAAGATTGTTTTCCAAAATGTGAAGAAAATGATATCATTTTTGGAGAACCATGTCAACTTCTTGAACTAGTGAAACACTGGGGGTGTAAGGACGGATGTGATGTCCCTAATTGGAATTTTGGAGAAAAGTGCAATTCAAGAAATTTTCGAATTTTCCTAGTGAAGACTGTAGGGGGCTCCAATTGACTCTAAATAGTCTCGAATTTTAAATGTAATGGTATGGTGAGTATTAAAACATCCCAACATGGTCTATGGAAACTTTTTATCTTACTTCACTACTACATTTTGATCCAAAATCCGACGGAAAAATCCGACGGCGCATGGATTTCTTTTTTTAAACCTACCAAAAATCACAAAGATAATTTTTTTTTTTGAAAATGTGGCCATAAGCGTCGCTTAAGCGACGTCTAGTCTCATAAGCGTCGCTTAAGCGACGTCTAGCCTCATAGGCGTCGCTTAAGCGACGACGCCTTGAGTGGAAACTTCAAATATTTCTTCTATAAATTATGTGTCATGGTATGAGGTTATATTCAAGGATTAATATAAGCCTTAATAATGAGTATTACAACCTAAATCAGTCCTTTTATCCCAAATTATGGATTTAGACACAAAATACATTTCATGGGTGTCCAATCCCCAAAATCAAGGCCACATTCCTCTGATAGGATGAGGATTTCTTACATAGGAAAATAATTTTCCCCATGCATGACTTGTAAGTTTTAAAAGAAATGGTTTAGGACTAAATCCATAATGTTTGGAACAAAACCAAGTCTCGAGCCATGCAACCCATCCCTTTTTCATATTTTCATCATAATCATTCTCATCTTCCAAAACTTTCATTTTTAGGGATTATGTCATGGTTAGGGATGCATGCAAATATTTTTCTCCATGAAAATAGAAGTGAGGCTTTGAAACACTATTTTTTAATTTTGACCATTGCTTAAGCCCCAAGACCTATCAATTCTACACCCAATCCTTAAAAATATGCTAATATTCCTCTAATATGTTGAATTTCCCCTCTATAGCTCTTGCAAATATGTAAATACCTAATTTGAACAATATTCCATTAATGGAATTTGAACCAAAATATGAGACCTATGTAGGTAATATTTCGTACGTGGGGAAGGAATCCATTTTATCCTACTTACAATTGAATTCTTTAAAACACTTCATTAAAAAATCTTTAAAAAACTTCATTATCATTGTTGACATCCACCTTCTCCCATGGCACCATCCATGGAATGTTGGTTGTATTTGCATGCCCTCTTTGGACCATAATCGACTTGGGTGATTGGGGTTTTCAAAATTAGCACACCTACTCATCGATCCAATGGACTGGGGTTTTCTCACCTACACTTGCCTACTCCTAGATTCGATGGCTTGGGGTTTGTTCACCTATTCGTACCTGCTCGCAGATTTGATAGGGTGGGGTTTCTCCAACGGCTACACATTATCAATGCAGGGTCTACTATTTTGGTGAATGATGTTGGTGGGGCGTTTAGCTAAGCCTGCTCGCAGATTTGACAGGGTGGGATTTCTCCAACGGCTGCACATTATCAATGCAGGGTCTACGATTCTGGTGAATGATGTTGGTGGGGCGTTTAGCTAATCGTGGCGTGGAAGGTTAGGTGACCATTAAACATTTCACCAAATCTCCATGGCATTTTTTTTTTCCATTCTTTGTTTATTTCGTTTTGAACAGTTCTCCATGATCATCCCTATTGGAATGGAGCTCAGCTCGAAACAATCGGCTTCGATTTAGACGATATACGGTATGGCTTTTTTTTTCCTTGTTGTACTCCTTTTTTCTGTAGTAACTGGTTATTGTTGCGTTCATTTCTGTATTGTATTCAATGTTCAACCCCTGAAGTTTAACAAAATATGATTTAATTTAGTATTCGGTTCGATTTCTCCAGTTGGGTATATGAAATCGTAGTCATTACCAGGGTTTAACAGGCGCTGATTGTTGTATGTGGTTTTCAAATTGTATTTTGTTGGGATTATTGGGACTTATTTTTACGGGATTGTCTGTTTGGGTAGGGTTGGATTATAGGCCGGATATTTGTGAAAAAAGAAAAAAATTGAAAAGGTTGTCAGTAACTGAGGGTATTAGGTGGTAGATCATGTGAGAAAACCTAGATATTCCATAAAATATTATTAGCAAATTTGATCAGGTATCCAATTTTGAAATTCCGGAGCCATGGTTTCATTTCGAGGTCATTGGAGTATTAAGCCGTTCGCCACGGTTTGTGCTCTATCTCGCCCTAATGGCTGGTCTCAATGAGGGGCAAGGCTAGGCAAAACAGGTCTCGGAAAGGACAATTGCCCTTCCAACCTCACATCAAAGCCAAATTAAGCCTATGTTATGTCGTGAAGCTCTTGACTTTCGAGGCTTGTTTCTTGAAGGAAATTCTATAAAATTACGGGTATTGTGGTATACTTTTCAATGTTCATGTAGTTTGGGGCATCTCTTATGATTTTGAAGCTGGTGCCAGCCCACTGACTTTAGACCTTACAGCCAGTGTATTGATAGGGTGCCCTTGTAAGTCTCTCTTGTTTGGAGAGAGGGGTTGTGTGAGGCACATCATTTGAGATAGTTACTGTTTCACGACAGTTCTCTTGTTTATATATTTCTAGTTGAGGAAATGACCCAAACTTTTTCTAGGTGCTTATTCTCTTAAGCAGATAATATCGTAACAGGCATTGCGAAGTTGAAATTTTCGGCAGAACTTGTCAAGTCTTGGTAGATATCTGAGTTCTTTTAGAATTATTGCTCAGTTTAATCAATTTCACTAAGTGA
>LPNX011106979.1:408977-474055 GCA_001517045.1 Pseudotsuga menziesii | reverse complement strand
ACTAAAACTTGTATTACCATTTCAAGAACTGAGATAGTTGTTAACATAATTACAAACCCTAGTATAAATTTGTTGTGTCCTGCTATTTAATTATGTGCCATTAGCCAAATAAGACACTGGTTTTACATCCTAAGAGTTAACAAAAAAGATTTCGATCTATGTACAAGATAATTTATTAGATTTGGATCTAGATTTAAATTTTAGCTGTTGAATTGATTTCAAAGATAATTAATGGGTTCTCTGTGAATGTTTCTGCCAGGATTTGTTCAAGAAGTTACCAAAGAAATGGAAGATTGTTGTGCTGTTTGTGCGGAACCACTGGAGTGGCTGGCATATGGGCCATGTGGCTACCGTGAAGTCTGCTCCACATGTTCTTCAAGGCTACGGTTTATCTTGAATGACAAAAATTGTTGTATTTGCAAAAAAGAATGCCCCAGTGTTGTGGTAACTAAGGTATATTGTCATCTTTGATCACTTTAAAGTATCATACAATCTATGAATGAATGCTAATTTCTAAGGCTCTATGGCATTCTATTTGTTGCAATTCTATAAAATTTGTATTAAAAAGTGACTTATCTGGCACGTGAGCAGGAACTAGGAGACTATACAAATACAGTAGGGGATTTTAGTACCCTTCCAGCTGGAGCACATGAGGGAAAAGTAGGCGATTATTGGTTTCATTTAGACACACAAGCATATTTTGATGATGAGCAACATTATAAAATGATCAAAGCAATGTGTAGGTTGAGCTGCAGTGCTTGTGACAATACTTCTGGGGCTCAAGAGCCAGGGAAAGAGTTACAAAAATGTGACCGAGAGTTCAAACATATAGATCAATTAAGAAGGCATTTATTTCATGCACATAAACTTTCCATGTGCATCTTATGCCTAGAAGGCCGGAAGGTGAGCATAATCTGTTTTTTTAATTGCTAGCTTGAATGCAAGGAATTTTGGCCTCCTATTATTTAACTTATACAGAATAAGCTACAGGGTTTAGTCCTTAGTGGTTTTCCTTTGATCCTCAATATTTACACAAGCACTATGATACAGCAAGGGAAAGTTTTCATGCTTTCAACAGCTAATAATTGTTTGAATGTGGATTTGGTGCAGACTTAACCCTTTTAGTCTACCAATGAGGATCTATTCAAGTATACTTAGTTCAATACACTTGTCATGCCACAAATTTTTCAGTTCTGCATTCAGTTATAGGAAATACCAGTTTCTATAAAGATTAATAGAAAACAACTCTACAGATTGTTTTCTTTAAACATACTTTTCTCAGCTCTGTTTAACAACAGCATACAACCTCCTCTAGTTTATATGGAGCGACGACCTGCTGGGCCGACCTGTTAAAGGGTAAAATAATTTATTTAAAATTAATAATTAAACCCATGACAGCTGAGCCGACTTCTCAGGTATTTTCAAAATGTGTTTTAATTCTTTACACTTATTTTATTATGTCCATGTTGGATACTTTTCCAAGGACACATAGCTTCCACATCATGCATATCCATAATTGTCAATAAGCTTCAATGACCTGGCTGTACATCAAGCCACCAAATACATATGTGATCATCAAGTGCAAGAGGACTTGTTTATCATGGTCTTCAAAATGTTGTTCAAGGGTTTCATCTTTATGTGCGTGGGCTTCTCAGGACATCCACATGGGCATGGGCTTCCAAAACATCATCAAGGTACCTCTACTTAGCTTGTGGGCACTAGATCAATCAAGCAACCATGTGTGTGTGCTTCATGACCCCATTAGGCCACAAATGACCATAGAATGGGTCATTTAAATCACTTGATGTTTCAAATACCCATATCATGCCATGTCATCATACTTTCTCGTCATGTTTGCCATCATCAACTTGACCTTTGTCGTTAATGTTGTCATCAATGACAATCATAGACAACCATATTCATCACGTTCTGTCTTTTCTGCTCAATATATCAATTCCCTCTCTGTCTATGTCCTGGAATTGCATATTTAACCTCACTCATAGACTTGATACCTGTGCCTTCCAGTACTAGATTCTACTATCCATTTTATGCAATTCAATTGATTAAACTTTGATTGAAACTATGTGAATGAAATCTATCACTCCTTGACTGTATATAGTATATAATCAGCCACGATATATGTTAAGCTATCTCTGGTGATTGAAACCGAAATAACAATAGATTGATTACCATAGATCTATACACATAATTCATCAATCCCATTCACATTTCACATAATATAAACATAAATATATGAATTCACTATTATTCCTTCAATTAACCTCTCAAGCTTGACCTACAACAGATCAACTTCGTACAGACAACGTTAGCCACACATTTGGTCTCTATTTGCTCAAGGAACCACCTGTTTCGAGCCTCCCTTTTTGATCTCTTCAAACTGTTCAAGCTTATACCAGTCTCCAAGCTGTGCGAGCTATCAAAAACTATGCGAGCTATTCCCCCCAAGCTGCCTTACCAATGTATCTATGGAGTTTAAATACAAAATGGAATTGGTTTCAGATCCACAATTCAAGGTTACAAATCCAATTTGAACTCTGTTCTACATCTATGACTAAGCTTTTGTCATGTTTCTCTAGATTTTTGGCTTAAAAATTATGAGGTGAGGAAATGTTTCTAATAACTAGAGTTTGTGATTTTGTAAGGAGTACATATTTGCAAAAGAGTACATTTTCTGGAACTGTTAGTCATGACTGGCAACGGTGATTTTTTATCCCCATTTAGCAGCACGAGACATATACATATGCAAGAGATAATGGCTAAATTGCTGCAAATAATGCTTGCACGTTTGGTTTAAACTTTAAAGTTTACTTCATCTACAAAATAGGATTCATCATAAATTTTCTCAATTTTTTTGGTGTGAAGGTGTGAAAAGGCTGTGTTACTTAAATTGAGAGATCATTTTACAAGTAGCTTTAATGAGGTCTGCATTGGGATAGAACCACCATGTCACTACCATTCTTCATGGAAACCACAAATGCTAGTATTTTTGCATGATATACATCAATACCGTTTTTATTTTTCTAGGTGGTCTCCATGTTGCACTTACATTAATTGTTAGGAGGACAAGTGATGTGGCAAACATATCTTTGTTACTAATAAATTACTAACATTCAAATTTTAATATATTGCATATATTAACCATTTCTAAGCTGGTCTTTGATGTATAAGAAGTTTGACAGTTTAATGTTTTTAAATATTGCAGCGGGTTGTCAAAGAGAAAAATGCACTTGCTGAGAGGCTAAAAAGTGCAGAGTCTACAAGGAAAAGATTTGATGAAGAGTTGAAATGATTTGCAACAGAAACTGTAACCTGAGAAGAAGTGCGACAATAATTAGAAAATGAGGTAAAACGTCTTAGACAAATAGTTGGATAGACTGAAGGAGGCCTAAGAGAGAAAGAAGATCAGATTATGCGATGCGAAAATTATATTAATGGGTTGGAGTCAAAATTAAATGCATGCCAGGTTTGTAATTTTCATGCCACATGGAATATCTTATTTTGATAATGTATGCCTATTTCTTGAAATGTAGGGTGCTCCAGAAAAGAAGCTGATTGCTTTCTATGTTTCCGACATGGTTCAGTGGTTTTCCTATTTCTTTTGTTTGCACTTATCCCTTTAAAACTTGAAGTTCAATATTTTTTGTGAAGTTTTTCATGCATACAGTAACAGAGATAATTGCCTTTTTAGGTAGGGTTTGGTCTTTTTGTTTTTGAAGGGTTATAAATAGGCGACCATTATTCCAGATATCAGAATAGATCTCATTTTGCAATCTATATGCGCTTGGTGTTTATGAATTCAGATGGAATCTGTTCTTGGCTATTTTACCAACATTGATAGAATATATTTTCAGGATGGTAAATACAAATTTTATAAGAAGAAAATACTGTACAAGATTGCATGCTGGTCATACTGCTTTTGGTCCTTTGCTATAGCCTATAGGGTCTGATAAGGTTTTCTGCATTTCTCCTAAAGCTGTCACATTCCGTAAATCGTGGTCCGTAATGAAGGATGTGATCCTTGTCCTCAACACAGGCAAACTCGACCATGAAAAAATAAAGAACAGGTGTTTCCATAGCCAAGAAACCCATATATGTAGATTTGTGAGCCAAGGCGAAAATCTGTTCAAATAAAATGCAAGACCATTGGCCAAGTACAAATCCTCTTGGCCCACAACCTCAAGGCCAAGGGAAATAACAGGATTTGAAGCAACATTCTTCATGCTGAAGCTTCCAACAGATGAATGTGAGGCTTGAACATGGCAAGTGTAGCCAATGCTTCCTTGAAGAATATTTTCAAGCTACCCCCTGTGTGGTGAAGGGGGATATGATCTTTGGCTTACTAACATGCCACCTCCTTCCAGGGATAAATGGCCAACTCTAGAGGTAGAGAGGATTCTGTTTCACTCAGCCAAATAGAGGTAGCACTTGTCCCAGATGACAGAACAGAAGGTGTGCTATGGGGTGCCATACCTGAAAGCAAGGGTGCTATAGCTGAAAGGAAAAACACAAGTTAAAGGATGGACAAATGGTGGTGAGTGCATGGCTCTTCAACTATCTCTAAAACTCTTGGGATTCATTCCTATCACTTCAACTTCCATGGAAGGCCTTCAGTTTCCTTTTGCATGTTTTCTTTGTCGGTTATGTTCGTCATGCTCACCATGCTCGTTTGTTTTTCCTGTCATGCATGCTCATTTCTCTCACCATGCTCGCTTTCTCTTTTTGCTCCTACTGCATACTGGATGATGTCAGCATTCAACATCTTTTCCTTCGCCTGTGTTTCACCTTCCATTTTCATGTTTGAACTGTGTGCTACACTTTTCTCCTATGGAACCCATGCTTAAATCATTTCATGCTTAACTTATGTTTCATGATTTTGTGTTTTCTTGTTTGGTTGTTTCAGGGATGCTCTTGCATCAAATTTTTTGTGTGAGTAAGACAGCGTGTGCTCACATTGCACTTGCTCCATCATCATTTGCTTCCTTTGCAACAATCTTTCCTTTACAAAGATTCCAAAACTCTGCTTCAGAAATCCAAGTACTATCTACATATGGCTTGTTTCTTTGCTTCACCAAACCCTGTTTGTATTCTGCATTCTTTGTCTTTGTCACTTTTTTGGTCCAGCGCTCACTCATTCTCATCATGTTTCTTCCTTGGAACATGCTTGTGCCAGTATGCCTTTACAGATTCTTCCTCTATATTTTCATATTTTCCAACTGTCTCACCTTCTCTTTGCTTGTATAAGTTAGTGCCATCTGAAATGACAAATGTCAAATTTCTCTGTCAATTCTACGTCATACGCATTGCTCCAAATTTTCTATTTATCTGAGTAGTGCCCTTTCCTCAAATGTACCATGGCCAGAGCACCAACTACAAATGACTTATACTTGTATGCATTGACATGCTCCTAGTATGCCTTACTATTTTGATACAATATGTCTTGGACTTGTGCGCACATGCTCCATCTGCTCTGCAATTAATTTCCCGTCATCACTTTTCTACCTGTCAAATAATAAATCCACCAAGCTTTCTATTCCTTTCAGTTTCTTCCCATAAATTATTTTGGAAGGTGAAAACCTGGTCGATCTATTTTTAGAGTTGATATATGTGAACTCTATCTGCATGATCCCACTATTTTAACTTGTCTCCAGCTAAGAAATTCAAAAGATTTTCAAGATTTTGGTTCTCCACTTCAGTTTTTCCATCCTTCTGAGGTTGATATGTTGAACTATACTGCAATTTTGTTGCCTTCTTCTTCCACAATGTCTGCAAAAAATTACTTAAGTACCTTGTATCTCTGCTTATTGTGATAGCCTTTTGGCAACCCCTGCAATCACACAACCTCCTTGAAGAAAAGTTCTACACAATACCGGCACTCCTCTTCTTGCAAGGCATGAAGTGTGCCATCTTAGGAAACCTATCAACTACAATAAACTTTGCATCAAATCATTGTTGTGTTCTCGACATCCCAAGTAAAAGATCCATTGATATCTCTTTCTATGGTATTTTATATTGGCAGTAACATCGTGAGCTCTTATGAAGTATTTTTTTTTTTTAAACTTCACTACCATCGCTTAAGCGATGGTTCTACATGTCGGATGAGCGATGCTTAATGTTTATACATGTCGGATAAGCGACGCTCTAATGAAGTATTTTTTTTTTAAAAACCTTCACTACCGTCGCTTAACCGATGCGTAATCTTTATATTCGTCGATTAACCGACGGTGCGTCATGTCGCTAACCCGACGCTTAATCTTTATATTCGTCGATTAACCGACGTGTTCTCATGTCACTTTATTGACGCATTATATTTAACCGACGGTTACTAAGGTGTCGCTTAACCAATAGATTAACCAAATGTCGGATAACCGATGACAAGTTTCCGACGCTTAAAAAAAATCAAAGTGTCGTACATGCGACAGGAAAGTGTCGAAAATTCGACATTACGGCCGTCATATTTTTGGTCGAAATGTAGTAGTGCTTTAGGACTTTTAATATTGGTTTTTGGCTAAGGAGAAACAATGCAATTTTACTAGGAAATTGTGTTCAAATCCCCCCAAGGGTGAAGGACAAACTAGATATCCAACTCAAGTACGAATATATAAAAATTATGGGAATGAGTATCATACATAAAAAAATTTCCTTAATCATATTGGTTATGAATTTCTGCAGACAGATTATGATTTGCAACATTTGTAGGGTAACTTTCATGGAAAATTGCTTAAGGTAAATTGCATTACTAGCTTGACTTTGACACATGAAAAGTAGAATATATGGTTATGAGAGTAATATGAAACATGGTGGTAATATATAGAATACAAATTTATTCCTTAAAATAATAAAACTCAGAGGAAAATCCTCATACAAATTTGATACAAGACTCCTTCAATATTGAATCCAAAATCATGGGAATACAAGCTTTTCACACATGAGTTTCTTAGATTTTGAGCCATAGATAATATGAGAATTATATTAAGGAGTAATAAATCATATATTTCTGTCACAACATAATCAAACTCAGATAAAACACCTCATACAAATCTAGTATAAAACTACTTCAGGATTGAAGCCAAAATCCATGAAAACTAGTGATACAATGGTATGAGAATGCAAGATTTTCACACAGGAGTTTCTTGGATTTCGAGCTACATAGCATACGGAAATGAAAGTAAATAGTATTAAATAATATATATATTCCCCAACATCATCAAACTCATAGAAATGTCCTCATACAAATATGGTATAAAGCTACTTCAATATCCAAGCCAAATCCATGAAAACTAGTTATTCAAGAGCATGGGATGTGAGCCTCTAACATATGCATTCTTGATATTTATAATTACAGAGAATATGGGAATGAGAATAAAGATACATACATCATATTTCACAGATTGGGAACCAAATATACTCATCAAAGTGAAAGCACCACTCCAACAAGTGTGCCCTCAACATGAGAGTGTGGGGGAATTGAGAAGAAGGAATGAGAGATTAGGGGAATAGATGAGAATTCAACTATATGGTCCTTCAACCTGAAAATAAAACTAATTCATTAATATCCAATGAGAGGTATGAATGGCCTCTCCATCAACCCACTTGGAAAGGAATCCAACTCCCTCGAAATTGGTTCACAAGCAAGGAGAGTGAACAGTCATTGTGCAATGGACAAGCAAAAGCTCTCCAAAATACTATAGGCCAATTAAAAAATGATCCAAATACATTCTCATTCCTCATGAAATCATTTTATTAACTTCATGAGGCCTCCTAAGTTATAATTTACCTCCATGGGATTCGTCCTCCAACTCATCTTAGTGGTTTAGTAACTCTCGTGACACTTGTCTTCCTCTTCACGCTCCAATTATTTCCTTAATTCAAATGGTTGTCTCTAACTCCCAAATTTGAACTCTTGGTGGATATTTTTATCCCCGCCATGTAATATTTTTCATATTTCTACAATCAAGTCTGAATTTGTCATACTTGTCATAGAATCTTTCATCATTTGGAGTCATAGTGTGCATGGAATATCCTTTCAAGTGGCAAACCTTATCTTCTAGTCTCTTACTCTTCCATGAGAGTTACTCTCATTTACCTATTTGAATTCCTTGGATCATTATATGATATTTGAAAACACATGACTCTCCAATAACATTACATTACCCATGTGTTCGAATTTGGATGAATATCATGCTAAGTGTGTGGGGAATCTACCCATGTGTTCAAATTTGGATGAATATCATGCCAAGTGTGTGGGGAATCTAGTCATCCAAAGGCTCCACATGCTTCCAGGTGTCTTCATGAAACCATGCCACCTTATTTTCTTAGAATTTATCGTTTATGTGACCCATTTAAATGTGAATATGGTAAACTAAAGTCTTTTTGGGTCCCATAGCCTCTTATTAAAAAATTTATGTCTCCATATCAACCTAGGGAACTAGTAGGTTGGTGGAACATTATTTGCAAGTAGTCTTATTTGGAAATTATTTAATTGGGGACATGAAAATGGAGTAGTGGTGGTGACTGACCATAAACTGCTTCATATGGAGTCATTTTAGATGCAGTGTGGTAGGAGGTATTGTACCACCATTCAACGAGAGGGAGCCACTTTTCCCACTGATGTTGTTGTTCAGAGGTGAAGCAACGAAGATAATTTTCCAAATATTTGTTAATAAATTCAGTGTAACCATCTATTTTTGGGTGATACACTGAACTCATATTTTGTTTGTTGTTAGTGTGACGAGATAGTTCTTTCCAAAAATTACTTGTGAAATTTTCATCGTGGAAGACCTGGTCCACGAAAATTTATGCAACTAAGGAGGTGGTATATGGATGGATGAGGGTGTTAGCACCATTCCTGGGCTAAAAGGTCATAAAGGGGGTCATATCAAAGTGAATTCAAGGCAAGGTATAAAAATCCATGTCTTACGACCTAGAGGTGTGAAGAAAGGGTTTGAAGTTGTTTAGAAGGATTATTCCTAACCCTAAAGTATAAAAATGGTAAAAAATACTTATGCACGGCCTTGGAAATAAGCCTTATATGAAAAATATGCTTCAGTGGTAAGTCTCGGTGAGAATAGACAAAGCCGATCTGCCATGGAGGAGATCGTCGACCATAAACTATCGTGCAAGAGAAAGGTGTGAGGAAGATAATGGATACGCTAAAATAATATGAACTACATGATTGATCTCATATAGACAGCTGGGGATAAACCCACAAAGAAATCAATGGTCTAGAAAAAGGTAGAAGGAAAAAGGCAGAAGAAAAAATGTGGAACTCTGGTTGTGAGAATTGGAAAACCCGCACCTCGAAATATGCAATTTTTTGGAATGGAGCTTGCAGAATGAAAAAGGAAGAAGTATGTGTTAACACTCAGAATGTACCCAGGCTGTAAAAGATAGATTCCAAGGTTACAACAAAACCACTTTTAGAAAGAAACTGGCTTTCCTTTCTAGAGAGGGATCTCTCAGATATAGATTTAACAAGGCCAGATATAAATCAACACTCAAAGATTGTATAAATGGTTGAAACAATACACATAACCATTGGGAAATGGGGTCACATATACATAAAGATATCACAAATACACATGCATAATATTTTTATCAAAGGAAAGATAACCATTCCATCATAGTCATTCATTTAGGTCAGGTGAGGCAGAAGAGATAATGAACAACCCATTAATATAGAGAATCAAAGACAAATTCCATATTAACTTTAGTTGAAAATGTATAAAATATCTGAAACGATGATCAGAGCATAAACATTATGAATTCCAATCATTCAACATTGTGTTTTCAGATATGAAGAAAAACAGAATGAAGTGTTACACTAGAAAAAACAATCACAGAAAGAAGAGCAATACGGACTGTAATGTAAATGACGCAGGAATCTCTGATAACTCTTACGCATTCGCTTTGTTATTTCAAAAAATATATGTCTTCAGAAGAAACATTTAACAAAAAGATGGGTTCCAAACCCCATCATATAAAATAGAGGCACTTATATACATAAAATCATTTTATCTTCCAAGAAGATTTATAACTGAATAAATGAATAATCAAAGTCTTGTAACTAAATTCCTAACTCCTAGGAATAAACTACTATCTTTGATCCTAATAGATCATTAAGTTAAAATAACCTTGGTAACATGGCCTCGTCCAAGCAACTCCTCCGCGGTCTTCATGAATGAAGGATGTACTTCGTTTTCCTGAATCTCTCTATGGCTCTCCATTTATCCGCGCTGGGAATATCATATTCAATCATCTCCCGGATGGACACTTCCAGCTCCATGTAGGCTTCGTATGACACTTCAGGAAGCCTTCCTCTAATGATCAGGAACTTCTGCAATATCTCAAAATCCTCTGTCAATTTATCCATGATGACTTTCCCTGTTAGCCCCTTTTCCAGATCGTCAAATTTGGAATGATCCATTCGGCCTTGTACCAATAGGTTGTGATAGTGCTCCTGAGAAAACATTCATCCTTCTTCATCCCAAAAGGAAGGAAGGTTGTCTTCAAATAATTCTTTGAAGGCCTATTTGAAGTCATCAACCTATGAGATCATTTCATCAGCTTTGTCCTGGACTGCCTTCATCAGATGATGCTTATGGATAAACTTTTTGGCCCATAGTACCATCGCTATTCTATCCTTTACTCCTATCTCATGCAACCTTTGGTATGTTAATGAATTTAAGAAATTTAACGCGTTCTGGGCCGTAGCAAGGGGTTTCCTCTCCATAGTTTCATTTACTAACTTCAGTCTTTGATTGGCTAGATTGATCAATATGCTTTGATCATCAACGAAGTTTAAATAGTGCCTGAATTTAGTAATTTCTACGGATAATGTATCCCAAATTATGTGTTTCACCCCTGGAGAGGACCCTTTCCGATGTTTCTTTCCTTCAATTCATTAAATTTCTTTTGTAGTTGATTTCTATCTTGCGATATTTTATTTTTATTCCCATTCACTTTGGCTAACTCGGACTTGATCTTTTCATTTTTTGCCTTTAACTCTTTTATTTCTTCATCCTTTAGGCTGACCTGGGACATGGGTACTAACAAGTCATCTGCAGAAAAATCATTTAATGGTTTCTCAATGTTTACAATAGACAGGTCCTCATCAGTGGGAGTCTGACTCATCAATTCCTCCATGATCTCTTTTTCATCATTTTTATCCTTTTTCAGCAGAGAGATTTGCGATATTAGTTCACTCCATTCTGTTTCCCATTTGTCTTTTTCCTCTTGTAATTTTACAGCTCTTCCTTTATGCTTCATCATCTCCTGGTAGATCTTGTTCTTCTCTTCTTGTACCGCTAATAATTCGGATGATTGAACATGTTCAGTGTTTGGGATCTTCAACCTTTTCTTCAAAACCTGGAGGGCGTTGTCCTTTTCTTCCAACAGTATTTTGATTGCTTGGGTGTTATATTTCTCATTTCCTGAACCGATAATGTCTGCTTGTAGCTTTTTAAATTGAAAGACATTGGCCTTATTTTCAACTTTTTCATGTTTTAACTGAACTTCTAACTTGTCTACCAAAATTTGTAACTTATTGATTCTCATCATAGCTTACAATCGATCTAAATAAATAATGTCACTTGTTTGCTTATGTAGCTGTATTTTGTCAGGTACACTAATCTTGTCTAATCTTACTTCTATCTCTGACATCTTCTTATCATTTACCATGGCCAATTTAAAGGTATTTCTTTCTATATCTCTGGTAGAAACCAAAGAGGTTTTTGAATTGTTCAAACTCCTTACCCGCGGGAGTAAATTCCTTGTCTCTTCTAGGGATTGTTTTCATTTCTCCATATAACTAGCCATGAGTTCTTCTTTGGACTTGAAAATTGGGCTTGATTATGAACTATCTACACCTTTAAAAGAAAACTGATTTACCTGTACAGATTTTGTTGGAACTAAAGCAACTCTCTTTAAATCTTCTGAAATCTCTTCACTTAAAACTCCACCAACTTGAAACAATTTTGCCTTTTTGTGTGACCCATCCTCATCCACTTCCATGCTTTCAATTTTAGATAGACTCCTTTTAGTCAAAATATTAGGACCCTTCATCACTTGAGATACTGCAACTGGTATAACACCTACACTTTCATCAGATCTTGGAATTTCCGTAAAATGAGACAAATTGGTTGTCTCGCTTAGGCCTTCAATAACTTGGTGGTCAAATGGATTGTTTTTGTTTGCTTGCTTTCTCAGGGAAATTATATGATGGGGATCATAATTTACCCTTGGCTCTTTTTGAAATTCCATGCTTCTCAACAATTTTTCTATAAACACCAGGGCACCTTTACTTTTGAAAATAAAAGAACCAACTTTGAGAGGGAACTTGATATTTGAAGATTTCTTAAAGGCCCCAAAATGTTCTTCCTCTGAATGCAACCTTTGTATCATAAAATCTAATGCAAAAATTCTAGGAGTAAGGAAAGCAGGTAACCTATAAGGCTCCCCAGTAAATCCATATATCCTCAAAACAGTGGAATCCTTAGACAGGAACCAATCTCCGACTCGATCCTAAGGTGAGGGCTGCATCATCTCTTCTAAGACCCAGGGTAACATCTCATCAAATAACATCTTGTACATATTGAACATGATAGAATTGGCAAGTTCAAACATGTTGATTTACTTGGGCAAATATGTAGAGAACATGGTACTTAAAAACTGCAACTCAGTGACGTTTGAACATAGCAACAGGTTCAGTAAATAAGTTTGAAACTTGAAGAACCTAAATTTTGGAAATTTACTCAATTGAAGATGAATCGCTTATGCCAAGTATTCATCCAGACTGAATACATGAACTGACTAAGACTCAAAACTCAATGAACTTATTTTTAACAGAAAGCCCAGGATGACTTCATTTACATGACAATCATCATCTAGACCCAAGAATTGACAGACTAATGACACCACTAATTGAACTTCATCTCTGAAAATACAAACATGGTATGGCGGGAAAAGACCATCTAATTATTGACCATCCTTAATAATATTTGACAAGAATTCACAACGGACCTTGGTTTCACAGTTTTTATACACTTTGGTTAAAATGGACTCATTTACAGGTTCACAACTTTCAGGGTAGTTATTGGGAAAGTTTAGGTTTTCACAGATGACTTTGGCGTCAATCTTACATAGTATCCTAGACGTAGACTGACTCACAATGACTCTCTGAGAAGGGGAATAGTTAAATGCGCACCATTCTGCGAACTCAGGAAAATGCAGGGTTTGCTCGATAGCAAAATAATATAAAAATGATTTACAAACATTTAGGACATCATTACCCTGTGAATTGTATTGCCACAACCTTTCTTTGCTGACTGATACACTTCCTACGGACAGGAAAGGGTCACACACTCCTCTATCCCTATCAACCATATAGTCTTCTCTGTCATCCAAAATACGACTAAACCCTTCCAAATCTTTTCCTTGGTCCATAATTCAGTCAATAATGGCAATTAGATGGATGAATTTTGGGTGTTTGAGCTTTACCTGTTACTATGGCTACATGTGTTTGAAATTGACTGTAGAGGTTGACGAGCACGTAGGTCCTTTTTCATTCATCCGACACCAATAAAATAATACTTGAGCAAGTCAACTTTTTTTATACAGGACCCCACTCCGGAGGCCCCCCTTCGGCGGTTTCCACCAAACAGCTTTTGCCTCCGGAATGCACCACAGTCGACCACGTGTCCCGTGGTTTCCATTCTGCTACCACCCTTTATCTCCAACTATCGCACAACTTCCCACTCCAGATACATCCATGATTGTCGATGTAATTTACCTTTATTTCCCAGCCTTCAGATCAAGCGACACGTACCTAATTCCACTGGGCTCCTTCATTTTATCAAGCATGCAAGTTTACCGGGCGGAGCTCACAATGACCGTAGATTTCATCGAGCTGGATCGACGACCATTGATCGTCACATCTCATCAAATGTCTAGTATGTCTTTATCCTTCTTGCATATTTATAAAGCAGACATGCTATAAACCATCGATTTCCATTTCCTCACTTTGCACCATTGGATCCCGTGACAATTCACCACTTACTCGTCCTTTTTCATACCTTTATACCATAATATTTAACCAAAGTTTGACAAGTAACCATTATTTCTTTTTTTGTCATGGTCCCTTTGAGCCTTTGCTAGGTAGGGTTGTTAACAACTGGCTCCATCTGGGGATGATATCCTCCCTGTGAGGTATCAAAGAACTCGTAGACCAGGTGCATGTATTTAATCTTTCCTAATAACTTCCAGAGAACTTATCTTTTGTTTTTCATAGATATAGTATTTTTAGTTTTAGAAAGGAATGGCACACCTCCTGAATGTTAGGGCCTTCACCGCGGGCTTCAAATACATTCGGCCTACCCTCCGTACTAATTTACAAGGAAAATAAGTGTTTACAGGCTATAATACAAAATTTTTCTTCTTCCTTAGGACAGGTAATGTTTCAGATACCTTTCTTGACAAGGTTACTATCCAGAAGAACCCCGTTCAGATATTCTAGCAGAAATGTGTTTTGTCCTCTGTATCCAACAACAACATAAGGACCCACCCACATGTGATCAAATTTCCCATGTTTGTCTTCTCTAGGAGCATCCCACTTCAAGACCAAATCATCAATCTGAAACTGTTCTTCTTTTATTCTCCTGTCAAAAGTATTTTTCATTTTTTCCTGATGTACCTACACCTTGTCATAAGCCTTATTTATTCGTTCTTCTAGCTCAATAATCTGATTTATCCTCCTTTGCATGTGATTTGGTTCTTCTTGTTGATCTTGAAAATATCTCATAACTGGAACACCCAGCGACGCTGGAAAAAAAAGCTTCAGTTCCATATACCAGTTGGAATGGAGACATACTGATTGACCGTTTGGTAGTAATTCTGTCAGCCCACAGAGCATACTTGAGCTTGGTGTGCCAAGACTTTTTATTATCTTCCAACAACTTCCTGATGATTCTTACTAAGCTTTTATTTGAAGATTCAGCTAACCCATTTCCCTGCGGATAATAGGCAGTTGAATGATTGAGACTTATATGATACTTATGACAGAAATCAATCATTTTCTTCGATTTAAAAGCAGCTGCATTGTTCATTACTATCCTTTTGGGGCATCCAAATTGAGCCAATATGTTTTCCTCCAGAAATTCCATAATTATAGTTTCAATGGATCTCCTGGTTGGGATTGCTTCAATCAATTTTGTAAAATAATCCGTGGATGTCAGAATCCATTTGTGTTGTCCTGACGAATTGGGGTTTATCTCACCGATAAAATCCAAACCCCATTGTTGGAAAGGAGTTTCTATTGTTATTGGATTTAAAGGAAGAGGAAGTACGTTTCTCTTACCATAAAAAATTTGGCATTGATGACACTTGCTTGTTTCTTTATACACATTTGAAAATAATGTTGGCCAATAATAACCTGCTCTCAGAATTTTGTTTGCAGTTACTTTCCAAGAATGATGTCCCCCACAATCTCCCTTATGGAATTCTTTGACTGTATGTTGGGCTTCATTTTCTAAAAGACAGTTTAGTAACACACCTCCAAGATCCTTCCAATAAAGATACTGATTTATAATACAAAACTTAGCAGCCTTCAATTTTATGGATCTCACCCTTGACTTACTCAATCCTTCTTGTGCTTGTATATTTCGAAGGACGTAAACAATATCATAATACCATGGAGATGCCACAAAATCAGCCATTACTTCCACTTCTGTATCCAACTGATGAACCCGGTGAGATAGGAAATTAATTTGTAAAGCCTCACAATTTGAATTAGCCATCATCTTTGCTAATCCTTGTCCTTTAACCAGCTTAGTAGGCTGTGTCTCTATGTCATACTCCAGTAATGTAGCTATCCATTTAGCCCTTCTGCCTTCTGGATCTGGTTGTGTCAAAATCCCTTTTACTGCAGCAGATGGAACATGTGCAATTATATGAGAATGCAGAAGATACACTCTGAAATCCTTCAATGCTTTGACCAAAGCATATGCTTGTTTCTCCATGATGTCATATTTTAATTCTCCATCCCTCAACATTTTGCTAAAAAATGCTATGGGTTGTTCCAAATTCTCATCGTTCTTCTGCAATAGAACTGCCGCTATAGTATATTCTGAAGCGTATGAAAATACTGAGAAATCTTTGGTGAAATCTGGGCTCACCAACACAGGAGCATCTGATATTGCTTTCTTAATTTCCCAAAAAGACTTTCTAGCTTCAACATTCCATTTCACCTCATTACCCTTTTTCAACATATTTGTGATGTTCATTAGGATCTCAGCAAAACTTGGCACAAACCTTCTTAAAAAATTCACTTGCCCCAAGAAAGATTGTATTTCCTTTTTACTCCTGGGTTCACCTACTTTCAAAATTGCACTCACCCTTTCAGGATCAATTTTTATTCCATCCTTGGATATTATATGGCCCAACAACTTTCCTTCTTCCAATGCAAAATTTGACTTCTTCAGATTCAATGATATACCAAACTTTCTACACTTCATGAAAACTTTCTCTAAATGATGTAAATGTTCTCTGTCAGATTTTGAATAGACTGTAATATCATCCATGTAGATTACCACAAAATTCCCAATTTCTCCTGCAAAATCAATATCCATATCTCGCTGGAAAGTGGCCCCTGCATTCATCAGGCTGAAAGGCATCTTTGCATACATAAAGGTGCCCCAAGGTGTAGTAAATGCAGTTTTCTCTTGATCTTCAGGTAAAAATTTGATCTGATTATAGCCAGAAAAACTTTCCAACATTGAAATTCTCTCAACTCCAACTACTTTCTGTAAAATATGATCCATCTTTGGCAAAGGATAATTGTCTTTCATAGAAACTTTATTTAAATTCCGGAAATCTACACACAATCTGATTTCTCCATTTTTCTTTCTAACAGGAACCAAATTTGCAACCCACTTTGAAAATCTTAGAGTTACAATGATCTTGGCATCAAATAACTTCTTAATTTCCTTCTCAATGATAGGAAGAAACTTAGGGTTTATCCTTCTGAGCTTTTGTTTGAAAGGTTTCTCCCCAGGCTTTATAGGAATAGTATGTTGTATGATAGAGGTATCATATTCCTTAAGGTATTCATAGCTCCAAGCGAAGACATATGTATACTTTTTCATTAGATTCACATATTCTTCTTTTTATTTTCCAAGTAATTTCTTGGACACCTTTATAATCTTAGGACTCTCTTCAGTGCCAATATTCCTATCCTCAACAGCATTCTCAACAGGGTTTACTTTGGGATTCTTAGCCACATCATTTTGATCAAAAAAAATTTCCAAAGGAATCAAACCCCTTGGTATGAAATTATTTTTTAATTGAATAATATCCTTACCTCCTAAGGTTCCCTTCAACTTTTCAGTACCATTCCCCTCTTTCTCAAGTTCTTCATTATCTTGAAAACTCTCGTCATTGTCATTTTCGGTGTCAATAGGAGTGTTCACAAATTCTCCTGAGAGTTCCAAGAACCTTCTGATCTGCATGTCATCTTCAAATACTTGCCAATACTTAGAATTATCAGGAATAGATGGTCTATTCACAATTTCCACCTCGTATTCCCTCTGACCAGCAACAGGGGTTTCAAATTTTCCAGCAGCCACAACTAAAGAATCAGCCACCAAATTTTCATGTCTGGGAATTACCTGAATTGTATGCTCTGTAAAAAATTTACCAAAAATAGCCCATACTTCATTCCTATAAGCTCTCATCCGGGGGTGCCTGGTTTGATAGCTATCATTTACTTGATTTATCACCAAATCTGAATCTCCTAAGACTCTTATTCTTTGAGCTCCCAAATCTTTCAAAGCATGCAATCCTAGTAATAAAGCTTCATATTCTACCACATTATTGGTGCATTCAAATGTCAATTTATATGATAAATCTTTGAAATCCCGAATAGGAGAAATTATATACACACTGGCTCCAACACCTATTTTTGCAGCAGATCCGTCAAAATACATAATCCACTGGCCTTCCCTTTTTTGTTTCGCTTCCAAAGCATCCTGTTCCGTCACTTCCTTTTCCTTATATTCCTCAGACTTCTTGCACGGTGCTTCTTCTAAATCATGTGGGACAACATCATTAAAGAAAATAGAAGACCCCAAATCAGTATCAACATCATATATGTGATGAATTTCAGGTTTATCTTGACTGCTTACTACATAAGGAGTTCTTTTTTCACTATATAACCTTTTGCTCCCATCTCGAACAGGAATTGTAGCATATGACATATCCATCTGTAAACTACCTTTCAACTTGGAATTCCAAGACCTTGACAACAATACCCCAAACTTAGGTGGGATATCTACCACTACCACGTCCAAGACTATAGTTTTAGATGGCAATTTATTCAGAGTCACTACCATGTCTTTGATCAAACCAAGGCATTTTACTCTTTTAGAATCAAACGAATACAAATCTTTATAGGGTCTCGTTACTTCCAATCCCAAACTTTCAACCACACCCTTTGGCATTAAATTATGTGATGCTCCCGAGTCTAACATAGCATTATGGACCACCTTATCATGCACATTCAGACTCAAATAAAAAGGAGGGACTTCTTCACTTTCTAAATTTTCAATCTTTGACCCAAATGAAATAGCAGGATTATCATCATTCAACTCCAAAATATCAGATTGCGATTCCCCTTTACCTTTGACCATTTTTGTAATAGTGTCTCTATATTCATTGTTTCTCAACAACTCGTTAAACGGAATAGAAATTTTTAACTTTGAAAGTTCATTTTACAAATTAAAACTGGACCCAACCCTTTCTACATCAATTGGGGCCATTTGATTTATTCTTGTGTCTCTTTGTATCTCATTTTCAGCTTCTTTATTTATAAGAGACTCTTTTTGTATTTCTTTTCCCTTTTCTACATTTAGGGAACTCGTGGAAGGTTGATTTGGATTGGCCTTCCCCTTATTTATAAAAACCTCCTTGTTTCTCAGTCTGATTTTCCTTTGCACATCATCCATAGCATGTAAATAACCCCTTTGATACTGCTCTGTATCCTTTTCAAATTCTTCATTTCCACTTTCCTGTTCAAACATGTTATGATCTTCTTCAATAAGATATACCTCTGAATTCATCTCTCCAAAAAGATGAATTTCATTTTCAGTAGGATCTTCTTCATCAGCAACATAATTCTCAGGAAACGGTGGTCGAATTTGATGTTCTTCCTGATTTCTTTGGTTTCTTATATCTCTCTGCCTATTTTGTGGAAGAACAGGAGGATTTGGTCTTCTAAAATTGGGGTTCCTGATTTGAGGGTCAGCTTGTTCTCTGTTGAACACCCTATTGTCCAAAGTCAATCTATCCATCAATTTTTCCATCGTTTTCAACATCATTTCAAATTTGACATCATTAGTAGAAGAAGAAGCATAAGGCAAATTTTCCTCCTTTTTCCTCCTATCCATATCTCTATGCTTCATTTTTCCACTTTCCATCATATTTGCCTCTACTTCCAAAGCATCTGTAAACATTGCAGCAAGGGTTGCCGATTTCCTTTCTCTTAATGAGAATTCAAAATCATTGTCAAAGGCTCCAGCATAATGTAACTTGGCAGCGGCCATAGAAGATTTTATATATTCCGGGATGGAATTATAAACCCTCATGAACCTACTGGAGAATTCATGGACAGATTCGAAACCTCCTTTTTTGAGACTGTTATACTGAGACAGGAGCTGTAAAGGATTCTGTTTATCATCCCACCTATCTAGAAATGCATTCTGAAAAGCCTGAAAATTCATTATGGATCCATCTGGCAAATCTTTAAACCATTTATTTGCCTCGCCTGACAAACTTTGAGCAAACAACTGCATTTTGACATCTGGATAATCAACTTCTTCTAAGTCAATGAAATCTTCAAACTTGGCAACATGCTACTTTGCGGTTACGTCGCCTTCTCCATCAAATAAAGAAATTCTTTGGGAATAATTCTGAGGAAGGTCATGTAATAAAACAGGCAAACGCAAGGGAGCAAATCTGGCTGCCATTGGTCTAGGTGGGTTCAAAGGAATTGAAGATTTTTGAGTATTTTGAACAGCAAAGGTTTTGGATTTTGTAGTCTGTTGTAAATCTCTCTAGAGGGAATCCAACAAATAAGACTCTAATCTATGAGAATTAAACTTAGTATTCTTAAGATCTGACTCAGATTTGGTTTTCAACAAACTTTTTCCAACGTTAACTTCCCATTCTGGATTAATAGGGGAATCTTGAAAAGATGATGCACCAAACAAAGGAAAACCTATCTTTTCTTTATCTTTTCTCTTAAACAACTTTTCTGGATCTTCAAGACTTTTTAAAACTTTGGTATCAGAATTACCTTGCGTGTGTCTTCTCGAAGCTAGAATGACTCCTTAGATTCTGAAATTTTTTTACAATGGAGTCGCCAGGGAAAATATACAACCTTTCTACTGGTAAAAATTCCCGTTTTCCCACAAATTCAACTTTGTCGTTCCCCCCATGGTCGATGTGCACTTTCGTTCCCCAGTAATGGTGCCAGTTTGTTAACACTCAGAATGTACCCAGGATGTAAAAGATAGATTCCAAGGTAACAACAAAACCACTTTTAGAAAGAAACTGGCTTTCCTTTCTACAGAGGGATCTCTCAGATACAGATTTAACAAGGCCAGATATAAATCAACACTCAAAGATTGTATAAATGATTGAAAAAATACACATAACCATTGGGCAATGGGGTCACATATACATAAAGATATCACAAAGACACATGCATAAGATTTTTATCAAAGGAAATATAACCATTCCATCACATTCATTCATTTAGGTCAGGTGAGGCAGAAGAGACAATGAACAACCCATTAATATAGAGCATCAAAGACGAATTCCATATCAACTTTAGTGGAAAATGTATAAAATATCTGAAACGACGATCAAAGCATAAACACTATGAATTCCAATCATTCAACACTGTGTTTTCAGATATGAAGAAAAACAGAATGAAGTGTTACACTGGAAAAAACAATCACAGAAAGAAGAGCAATACGGACTGTAATGTAAATGACGCAGGAATCTCTGATAACTCTTACGCATTCACTTTGTTATTTCAAAAAATATATGTCTTCAGAAGAAACATTTAACAACAAGATGGGTTCCAACCCCCATCATATAAAATAGATGCACTTATATAAATAAAATCATTTCATCTTCCAAGAAGATTTATAACTGAATAAATGAATAATCAAAGTCTTGTAACTAAATTCCTAACTCCTAGGAATAAACTACTAGCTTTGATCCTAACAGATCATTAAGTTAAAATCAACTTGGTAACATGGCCTCATCCAAGTAGCTCCTCCGCGGGTGACACCTGTCTTCATGAATGAAGGATGTACTTCATTTTCCTGAATCTCTCTATGGCTCTCCATTGCTCCACGCTGGGAATATCATATTCAATTATCTCCTGAATGGACACTTCCAGCTCCATGTAGGCTTCGTATGATACTTTAGGCAGCCTTCCTCTAATGATCAGGAACTTCTGCAATATCTCGAAATCCTTTGTCAATTTATCCACGATTACTTTCCCTGTCAGCCCCTTTTCCAGATCGTCAAATTTGGAATGATCCATTTGGCCTTGTACCAACAGGTTGTGATAGTGCTCCTGAGAAAACATTCGTCCTTCTTTGTCCCAAAAGGAAGGAAGGCCGTCTTCAAATAATTCTTTGAAGGCCTATTTGAAGTCATCAACCTATGAGATCATTTCATCATCTTTGTCCTGGACTGCCTTCATCAGATGATGCTTATGGATAAACTTTTTGGCCCATAGTACCATCGCTATTCTGTCCTTTACTCCTATCTCATGCAACCTTTGCTATGTTAATGAATTTAAGAAATTTAACACGTTTTGGGCCATAGCAAGGGGTTTCCTCTCCATAGTTTCATTTACTAACTTCAATCTTTGATTGGCTAGATTGATCAATATGCTTTGATCATCAACGAAGTTTAAATAGTGCCTGAATTTAGTAATTTCTACGGATAATGTATCCCAAATTATGTGTTTCGCCCCCTGGAGAGGACCCTTTCCGATGTTTCTTTCCTTCAATTCATTAAATTTCTTTTGCAGGTGATTTCTATCTTGTAATATTTTATTTTTATTCTCATTCACTTTGGCTAACTCGAACTTGATCTTTTCATTTTCCGCCTTTAACTCTTTTATTTCTTCATCCTTTAGGCTGACCTGGGACATGGGTACTAACAAGTCATCTGCAGAAAAATCATTTAATGGTTTCCCAATGTTTACAATAGACAGGTCCTCATCAGTGGGATTCTGACTCATCAATTCCTCCATGATATCTTTTCCATCGTTTTGATCCTTTTTCAGCAGAGAGATTTGCAATATTAGTTCACTCCGTTCTGTTTCCCATTTGTCTTTTTCCTCTTGTAATTTTACAGCTCTTCCTTTATGCTCCATCATTTCCTGGTAGATCTTGTTCTTCTCCTCTTCTACCGCTAATAATTCGGATGATTGAACATGTTCATTGTTTGGGATCTTCAACCTTTTCTTCAAAACCTGGAGGGCGTTGTCCTTTTCTTCCAACATTCTTTTGATTTCTTGGGTGTTATCTTTCTCATTTCCTGAACTGATAATGTCTGCTTGTAGCTTTTTAATTTGAATGGCATTGGCCTTATTTTCAACTTTTTCATGTTTTAACTGAACTTCTAACTTGTCTACCAAAATTTGTAACTTATTGATTCTCATCATAGCTTGCAATAGATCTGAATAAATAATGTCACTTTTTTGCTTATGTAGCTGTATTTTGTCGGGTACACTAATCTTGTCTAATGTTACTTCTATCTCTGACATCTTCTTATCATTTACCATGGCCAATTTAAAGTTATTTCTTTCTATATCTCTGGTAGAAACCAAAGAGGTTTTCGAATTGTTCAAACCCCTTACCCGTGGGAGTAAATTCCTTGTCTCTTCTAGGGACTCTTTTGATTTCTCCATATAACTAGCCATGAGTTCTTCTTTGGACTTGAAAATTGGGCTTGATTCTGAAATATCTACACCTTTAAAAGAAAACTGATTTACCTGTACAGATTTTGTTGGAACTAAAGCAACTCTCTTTAAATCTTCTGAAATCTCTTCACTTAAAACTCCGCCAACTTGAAACAATTTTGCCTTTTTGTGTGACCCATCCTCATCCACTTCCATGCTTTCAATTTCAAAAAAACTCCTTTTAGTCAAAATATTAGGACCCTCCATCACTTGAGATACTGCAACTAGTATAACACCTACACTTTCATCAAATATTGGAATTTCCGTAAAATGAGACAAATTGGTTGTTTTGCTCAGGCCTTCAATATCTTGGTGGTCAAATGGCTTGTTTTTGTTTGCCTGCCTTCTCAGGGAAATTATATGATGGGGATCATAATTTACCCTTGGCTCTTTTTGAAATTCCATGCTTCTCAACAATTTTTCTATAAACACCAGGGCACCTTTAATTTTGAAAATAAAAGAACCAACTTTGAGAGGGAACTTGATATTTGAAGATTTCTTAAAGGCCCCAAAATGTTCTTCCTCTGAATGCAACCTTTGTCTCATAAACTCTAACACAAAAATTCTAGGAGTAAGGAAAGCAGGTAACCTATAAGGCTCCCCAGTAAATCCATATATCCTCAAAACAATGGAATCCTTAGACAGGAACCAATCTCCGACTCGATCCTCAGGTGAGGGCTGCATCATGCATTTCATCTCTTCTAAGACCCAGGGTAACATCTCATCAAATAAAATCTTGTACATCTTGGACATGATAGAATTGGCAAATTCAACCATGTTGATTTGCTTGGGCAAATCTGTAGAGAACATGGTACTTAAAAACTGCAACTCGGTGACGTTTGAACACAGCAACAGGTTCAGTAAGTAAGTTTGAAACTTGAAGAATCTAACTTTTGGAAATTCACTCAATTTAAGATGAATCGCTTATGCCAAGTATTCATCCAGACTTAATACATGAACTGACTGAGACTCAAAACTCAATGAACTTATTTTTAACAGAAAGCTCAGGATGACTTCATTTACATGACAATCATCATCTAGACCCAAGACTTGACAGACTAATGACACCACTAATTGAACTTCATCTCTGAAAATACAAACACGGTATGGCGGAAAAAGACCATCTAATGATTGACCATCCTTAAGAATATTTGACAAGAATTCACAACGGACCTTGGTTTCACAGTTTTTATACACTTCGGCTAAAATGGACTCATTTACAAGTTCACGACTTTCAGGGTAGTTATTGGGCAAGTTCAGGTTTTCACAGATGACTTTGGCGTCAATCTTACATAGTATCCTATACGTAGACTGACTCACAATGACTCTCTGAGAAGGGGAATAGTTAACTACGTACCATTCTGTGAACTCGGGAAAATGCAGGGTTTGCTCAACAGCAAAATAATATAAAAATTATTTACAAACATTTAGGACATCATTACCCTGTGAATTGTATTGCCACAACCTCTCTTTGCTGACTGATACACTTCCTACGAACAGGAAAGGGTCACACACTCCTCTGTCCCTATCAACCATATAGTCTTCTCTGTCATCCAAAATAGGACTAAACCCTTCCAAATCTTTTCCTTGGTCCATAATTTAGTCAATAATGGAAATTAGATGGATGAATTTCAGGTGTTTGAGCTTTACCTGTTACTATGGCTGCATGTGTTCGAAATTGACTGTAGAGGTTGACGAGCATGAAGGTCCTTTTTCATTCATTTGGTGCCAATAAAATAATACTTGAGCAAGTCAAATTTGTTTATATAGGACCCCACTCCGGAGGCCCCCCTTCGGTGGTTTCCACCAAACCGCTTTTGCCTCCAGAATGCACCACAATCGACCACGTGTCCCCTGGTTTCCATTCCGCTACCACCCTTTATATCCAAATACCGCACAACTTCCCACTCCGGATCCATCCACAATCTTCGATGTGATTTACCTTTATTTTCTAGCCGTCGGATCAAGCGACACGTACCTAATTTCACTGGGCTCCTTCATTTTATCAAGCGTGCAAGTTTACCGGACGGAGCTCACAATGAACGTAGATTTCATCGAGCTGGATCGACGACCATTGATCGTCACGTCTCATCAAACATCCAGTATGTCTTTATCCTTCTTGCATCTTTATAAAGCGGACATCCTATAAACCTTCGATTTCCATTTCCTCGCTTGGCACCATTAGATCCCGTGACAATTCACCGCTTACTCGTCCTTTGTCATACCTTTATACCATAATATTTAACTAAAGTTTGACAAGCAACCATTATTTATTTATTTTTCATGGTCCCTTTGAGCCTCTGCTAGGTAGGGTTGTTAACAGTATGGATGTGAGAATTGGAAAACATGCACCCCACAATCCACAAATTTGTGGAAAAGATTTGCAGAAGGAAAAAGGTGGAAGAAAAAATGTGGAAGTTCGGATGTGAGAATTGGAAAACCCACAACCCACGATCTGCAAAATTGCGGAAAGGAGATCGCAGGAGGGAAACAACAGAAGAAAAAAGGTGGAAGTTCGGTTATGAAAGTTAGTGAACCTGAGATCTGAAATCCACAATTTTGTGGGAAGGAGCTTGCAAAATGTGGAAGAGGTTGCAAAGAAGATAGTGGTTGTCGAAACAGTCACTACACAGTCAAATACTGAAGGGGTCTAGGATCCCCTACTCAGGTATCATAACCACTCCTTCACCTCTGCAGTAGAAGGGCGCTCGAAGATGCTCTGAATAGTCGTTTTCATCAAGTGAGCATGAGGCCCTAAATGTCAGGTTTTTCCATTTTGGTCAGTCACGCACATCCCAATGTGTTTTCTCCATTTGTTTTATGATCATGGAAAATCCACCACCTCATAATTCGTTAGGATTTTGTACGATCAGGTTTGATTCCCATGAGGTAATTAATTTTTGCACTTTGTTTTGAGATTCGTCTTGGGAGAAAATTGGACTATAAATATAACCTCAATAGAGGAGAAAGGGGTTCGAAATTCATTTTTGGAAGCCTTTGTGTTTGGTTTTGTAGCTCTAAACTTTTCTTGGAAGTAATTAATGCATAAGTATGTTCTGAGTGTCTAAGATTCATCACAGTGTTCAATGTTCAGTATGTGTTTTCCTGCATGCTCCATTTCCATGTATGTGTGAATTTCTGCTAATAGGTTTCTAGTTGTATGCAAGGAATTTGTTCTCTGTTAAGCACTCATTTCATCAAAAAATGTATTTGTTATTTGTTTATGATGAATGCCATGGAATTCACCCTCTTCTAGGTGATCCATTTTAGTTATCATCCTTTATTGTTTCTTCTACTAAAGGTGTTTTCAGGATATTCATCCACAGATAGGTGCCTCATGTTTCACTAGACTTCTTCTCATTTCCCTCTGGCATCTCTTAAAGTTATTTGACTAAACGTTAATGATCATGTTGCCTCAGATTACGAAGGATAATCACCTATAATTATTTGATGTAAGACCTTGAATGTTTCATGCTTCGACTCCATTTCCAAATGGTGTTTTATGTTTGTCTGTCTTACACTCTTTGTAATACAAACTATATGTTCTCATCAGAAATCTAGCCTTCTGAACGTTCACTAAGAGACATATGTGTATGTGAATGGTCCTTGTGACCCTGAGAGAGCCCTCTCTGGCTGTATAGGCTAGAAAATAGCCTAAACGTTGGTTTGAAATGGTTACCCCAGTGATTTCCTATTCACAACCATAGGAAAATTACTGGGTGATAACATCTTGGTGCCTTTGTCGAGGACTAATTGCTATTATCTCCTTGGAAGAATGAAATTTTCTAAGTTCTATGACCTAGTTGAGAAGTCAGTCATAGACACATATTGGTTGTATATGCTCTGGCGACTCCACTCAAATCTTTTGGAAGGTGACTCCACTGGGAATAATGGAGGCTAGAAGGACCAATAAGAGGAGAAATCATGGTGTTGAACCTTTCCAAGATATTTTTTATCTAGAAATGCTTATTAGGAAGGTCAAGAAGTTGCAAAGGTCAGTTATAGCTCAGTTACACAAAACTCTTTCTTTACCTATTGAAGGTGTTGTCTCTATTAATGATATATCTCAACATT
This sequence comes from Pseudotsuga menziesii, assembly GCA_001517045.1. Classification (NCBI taxonomy): domain Eukaryota; kingdom Viridiplantae; phylum Streptophyta; class Pinopsida; order Pinales; family Pinaceae; genus Pseudotsuga; species Pseudotsuga menziesii. Next base: position 446,925 of record LPNX011106979.1, on the reverse strand, counting down.
GTGAGGAAGAATTGGAGCTATTTTTCCAAAGGAATAAGTTTGATTCCAACCTCTCTGAAGTAGTTTTAGACCCATTTTCATTTGAATTATCCCATACTTCCTAGTCACCTAAGATCTTAGAGTCTCTAGGTAGGGATCTTCAACCCTTGTTGGACCAAGAGTGCCCCATATTTTCCTTTGAATTAGCCTCATTAAACTCCAATTCCATAGAGTAGTCTTATGCCATACCCTTATTTCCCACCACCTTAAATATTAAGCATCCTTCATCATCCAGTTTCACATCCCCCCACTACTCTTAAGTTCCTCATAGCATAGTGATTTTGTCTGTCACGCTAGATTCAATTCCTCTTGGAAACCCTGCTTTAACCCCAGAAGAGGCTAATAGGTTTTCCCCTATACTTCTCCTTGCTTATCTTCATGACCTCCCCCAGGGATACTCCCAAAGAATCAAACAATTTAATGGGGAGAGGGGGTATTTAACTGAGGAGCACTTGGGATGGTTTTTAGTATGGGTAGATTTGGAGGAAGTAGACCATGATGATGTTAAAGTCATACTGTTTTCCCAAAGTCTTTTTAGAGAAGCAAGAAAATGGTTCAAAAATATTCTAGACAACTCCATTCTGAACTATCAAGATTTTGAAGATTCTTTCAAGGACAAATGGGAAGATAAGAAAAACCCCAAACAGTATTTGTCCCAATACCATTCCATGAGGAGGAGGGAGAGTGAATCTATCCAAGAATTTTCTGACAGATTTATGAAGACATATAATGCCATCCCTTCCCAGTTCATACCTCCCCTTGGTTCTTCCCAACTCCAATATGTTGAAGCTTTTGATAGTGAATTTACCTTGTTGCTGAGTGAAAGAAGATTGGCCTCCCTAGACGATATGATTAAATATGCCATAGAGGTATAGGTAAACCTGACTAATGCTAGAAATAAGAAGAGGGATGAAGGATAATGGAGGAGATAAGAGGGAGATAGAAGGATAAATATCCCAAACGACCTTCTTCCTCTAACTCATAAGAATTTAGGATGGACATGATGATGAAAGCCATGGAAAATTTGATGGAGAGACTCACTATGGACAATAGACCACATCCCAGGGAAAATCAAAAGTAGCATAATAGAAACCAAAATATTAGAAGGCCCCAAGTCCTCCAAAATAGGCAGAGAGAGCAGAGAAACCCTCTTGATCAACCTATCAGGCCCACGTTTCAAGAGAATTATGTGGAGGAGGATTATGGAACTCAAGCTGAGGATGAAAGTCACCAGCTAGACAGGGACTCATCCTCTGCCTCTTTTACCAAAGAAGAGCATGATAATTCCTCTCATGAAACAGAGGAGTTTCCTGCTGAGGAAACAAAGGAGTTTAAGAAGGGCTATCAACTTATTGTCATGGATCTACAGAGGCATATTGGTATGAGGAACATAGATGTTCCTATTATGAGGAATAAAGAGGAAGCAAACAAAGGCTCTACAAGAAATCCAAAGAATGATCCACCCCCTAAGGATACCTCCAAGAATTTAACATATACCAAAGGGAAAGAAAATAAATAAGATAATTCAAGGAACTCGGATCAAGGACAAACCTCTTTTCATTTAGAGGATGAAATTTCAAAAATCAAAATCTCTGTCCCTGTAACTGAATTGTTAAGAAATTCTGAATATAATTCCCAAATCGTGACTATGTTGAAGCCTCTAGGAGAAATATCTGCAATATCATATTCCATGAATATTCAAGATGATAGTCCCACCATCCTATTTTTATCCCATGTAGATGAGTTTGTCAGCGAAGATGTCCCTCCCTTCTATGTTAGTTTGCACATTCATGATGCCATCCTACATAATGACATGCTTGATTTAGGAGCTTCACACAATATGATGCCCAGGAATATCATGGATAAACTGGGATTGGAGGTGACCGGGCCTTATCAATACCTTTTCTCTTTTGATTCCTTTAAATTTAAGTCCCTAGGATTGATCAAATATTTGGTCATCTCGTTGGATCAGATACCTTCCAAAATCCTTGTCATGGATGTAGAGGTGGATGGCATTCTTCCAATGTTTGGAATGTTGCTATTTATATCCTGGGAAACCAAAATCAAGGGTACACTTCAAATGGATATGTCATATGAAATCATCCCTATTTTTGGTGTACAGAGGAGGCTTTATAGAGAGAAAAAGTTGGAATACATGGTGAGCAGTGCTGAAAGGCCAAATAACCACCCCATCTCTTCATTGGACACTGATATAGGATCATCCATTTTCTTTTTAGAGGGAGGAAAATACCATTTCAATTCACATAATGCTTCTTTTGTCCCCACTTAGGAAGAACTATACAGATTTTGGGATGTGAAATTTGTTGGGGCAGCATGTAAAGAAGGGGTAGGAGCTGGATTTTGGGTGAAACCTCGAGGAGGAAGGGATTTAAATTATTCTTATAAATTTTCCTTTGAGTGTACAAACAACGAGGCATAATATGAGGATATGATGTTAGAAATTCATATCTTGAAATATTTCCAAGTCAGGAGGGTGGTGATACATGGGGGCTCCGAGTTAGTAATTAAAAGAATGCAAGGAGAGTATCAAGTCAGACATCCCAGGATGAGAAGCTACATAAATGTTTCCCTAGATTTGGTAGGATGTTTTGAAGAATGCAAATTTAATCTAATTCCTGGATTGCGTAATGGTATAGCTAATTATTTTTCCACTTCTATTGTTGTTTTCAAAAATCCCCATGTACCCCAACAATTAATATGAGATTGAAGTTAAGCACAAACCCTCTACCCCAGATAATGTTAAGAATTGGCAGATATTTGAGGATGATAAACAAATCCATAATTTCCTCAGTATCACTGGGGAGTTTGATGGCTTGATCATTAATGAAGATAAAATTCTCCTGGGAGGGTGTACTCTCACCCAAGAGTGTCTACAAAGTCATACTGATGTTCCCAAATAAATTCCACAAGATGATATTGATGTCCTTACTAAGGGTGTTGTTTTCAAGGAAACTGAAGAAGCTATTGGTCCAGAATGGAATGGGTTTGATGGACAATAGGAATATTTAAACAATATACGTGGAAAAGAAATCATGTAGCTTAAAGGTAACTCTATCCCTAGGGGGTTTAGTTCCTTTAGAAAAAATCTTTGAGCCAAATGATGTTGTGAAGGAGCCTCATCTTGTCCCAAGCTGTGAGGATGTGGAAGAGGTGAATATTGGAAGTGAAGCTCATCGTAAAATCATTAAGCTCTCAAGAACACTCTCACTAGAGGCCAAACATAAATACATCTCACTGATGGAGGAATACACATATGTCTTCTCTTGGAGCTATAGTGATCTTAAGGCTTATGATACAAGTATAATTCAGCACACAATACCAATAAAAAAGGATGAGATTCCTTTCAAGCAAAAGCTAAGAATAATTAACCCCAAACTGCTACCAGTGATTGAGAAAGAAATAAAGAAGTTGTTCGAGGAAAAAATCATTGTGTCTCTTAGATTCTCAAAGTAGGTGGCCAAATTAGTTCCGGTAAGGAAGAAAATGGAGAAATAATGTTGGCCACTTTTATCCACTTGCACAACCCAGGTTCTGCATAGCCCAGCGATCCAACAACTACTCGAGATACCGGCCCGATAGAGCAAGCCCCATCAACAAAACCTGCAAAGCAGGTGCAGTATCACCTGAGATATCTCATAGATGGGTAATCTCCAGAACCATGTTTTCGCGATTGTCGGGGAAGTATAGTCCCTTGGATCGTAGCCAAGGAGATCAATGAAGGTAGTAAAGCAGCTAGGCAGAGGAGTCGGTTCTGCGTGAATGAACACAACTGTATATCATTGTGCATGACCTGACTTTCCTTTTCCCCTTGTAGCTGGCGCAAATTGTGTGGTGCAGATCACTCGCATCAATCAGATTTATGACTTAAGTTGAGGTTCATAATAGGAATCATACAGAATGATATACAATTATACAAGTTCAATTCAGCAAGGAATTCTGTTCATCCATTTACCAATTGCAAGAAACTAACAGAAACTAAACCACATTTAACATTATACGGAAAGAAACTATGAATCAATAACCTAAACATTCACCGCATCAATCATTCATTTGGACACAGAAATAACATGGAAACCCATTTGGGAAAAACCACCAAGGTGCTCTTCATCTGGCATGAGAAAGGATATAGCACCTTGTAGTCTGCAGGATGCAAACTGATCTTGAGATATGTCTTTAAGTTCAGACTCATAGTTCTCATGCTCTCTGTCTTATTTATCCTAATCTACTGCTACTACCTACGGATCTGCACACAGCCTGGATCGACCTTCCTAGCATATCCACCGCTCTAGCAGAGCTTCCTCGTTGCACTATTCTCTCTCTGTCCTGCAGATTCTTGATTACCCTTCCCTTAGATCTATTCTCTGCCACTGTATACAGCTCTCATCTATCAAACCTATTCCGTAATTATGACTAACAAAAAGAAACCTTCTAACTATTAAATTTGTCCTATTTATAACATTTTACATGACCACACTAGGTCGACTGCTTACAGGCAGTTTGTTAACTATCACCATCAACTGCCCCCCCAGGCTACAGCTGTGGTGGTCATGACTTGACACGAGGCACTGACGGCCTTACTTATAGTGTGCTTTCACTTGTGTGGCATCTGTCGACTTAAGTCAACTTCTGCACCCATGACTTCCCTGTCGCTTTTCGGCCATTTTCCCCATGTGCGCTTCCGCACTTGCCTTTCCTTTTCCGCGCACCTCTCTGTTTAGCCTTTTTGGGCCCTTTTCATCCTTCGCAGTATTCCTTTTCTTCTATCACACACATGGCTCATTTTCCTTGGTTGTGCATGCAAAATTTCTTTTTGTGCCCCTTCCCCAGGCCAACAACCCCCCAACACTCACCTGTGGCTCATCCTGATCCACGAAGCAAGGGACATATGAGAGGCCCGACCTGCCGCCTAGCGTGGTATATTTTGAAATTTTTGTTTTGTTTTGCACATCACAGCTTTATGGGGCCGTGTCGTAGTCATCGCGATAGGTTTTTAATCGACTGCCATTGATCATGCCCGCTATTGGTGTTCTATCTAGCTTATGTAGTTTTATTGTGCCTGCTTCAGTCATATGCATAACTATGTATGGACCTAACCAATGTGTTTTGAGCTTACCTAGATGCTTGAGAAACTTACTATCATACATCATAACAAGTTCACCAACCTTGAACTACTTTGTTATGATGTGGTGGTCATGCCAGGATTTCTGTCGTCGCTTTTCCACATTTTGACAGAAGCCTGCAATAAAACATTCTTCTTCCATTTGAACTAGTTGCACCAGCCTCTCTTCTACAGCACTGGTATATGTCATCTTTGTTATCACGACAATTCGTAGGATTGGGACAATATACTCCATGGGAACGACTGCTTCTTGTCCATAGACTAAATGGAAAGGGGTGTATCTAGTTAGTCGTTTGCATGTTGTTCTATACGCCCATAATACCACTGAGATTTTTTGATCCTAATCATCTCTACGCAAATTGAATACTTTGGCCAACACATTCTCAAGTACCTTGTTGAATGCTTCGATAGTTCCATTTACTTGAGGATGGTAGGGTGTTTTTTTATTCTGTTGGATTTGGAATTCTACAGTTAGTTCAACAATTAGCTTATTTACAAAATGCGTACCTTGGTCGCTGATTAGGATTTTGGGACAACCAAATATTGTGACGGCGTTCTCAAAGAGGAAGTGGGCTGCAGTTGCAACATTACAATCTTTTACAGGTGCGACCTCTACCCATATTGTCAAGTAATTAGTGGTAGTGATGATATAACGCGCACCAGTTTGTTTTCCCGGTGGAATGATAGGCCCAACAAAATCCACTTCCCATTTATCAAAGGCCTGCAGTGTAATTTGTGGTGCAAGCAGCATTTCATCACGTCACGATGGTTTCCCCATTCTTTGATGCTTATCACAATTACGACCGTATTTTCTTGTGTCCATATGTACCATTGGCCACCAGAGTCCGGCTTGCAAAATCTTGCGCACAGTTGCTTTCCTGGCATAGTGTCCTTTGGAGACACCCACATGTGCTTCTACCATTACCCATTGTCGTTCATGATCAAAGACACATCTTTAGAGTATTTCATCTGGTCCCAACTTATAGAGTTGTCCCTCTATGAGTGTGTAGTATGAGGCCTTGAAAACTAGTTGTTTCTTTTTCCATGTTGAATAATCTTCAGGTGCATACCCTGTATTAAGTAAGTGTATAATTACATCAAATTCTTTATCAACAACATCTATAGCAAATAGCTACGCATCTGGTAAATTGTCCTCTAGGCTGGTGGGTTCCTCCCCACTTTCAATTCCTGATAAGTGGTCAGGACAAACATTTAGTCATCCTAGCTTCACAATGACTTCAAAGTCAAATTCTTGAAAGAGGAGGAGCCACCGACATATTCCCCCCCAACATTGGCTTATTGACCAGGTATTTTAGTGTAGAATGATCAGTGAACATTTTGAAGTGTCCACCCAATAGATAATGTCTAAATTTTTGTAATGCATAGACCATTTCAAGCCCTTCTCTTTCAGTTGTGGTATAATTTTTCTCTGTCGTTGATAGTTTCCTACTGGCAAATGCGACCAGGTGGTCAATTGCGCCATATCCTGGTTGGGTTAACACTATGCCAAGCGCAATCGATGAGGCATGAACATGTACATGGAATTCTTTTTTCCAATATGGAAATATTAATATTGGTGCAGCATCCATTTTACCCTTTATTTTATCTATAATATCCTATTAGTTTTCATTCCATTCGAACTTGGCATATTTTTTTAACAGCTTCTCCATTAGGGAAGTTATCTCTGCATACCCTCTTATGAATTTCCTATAATACCCAGTGTGTCCCAATGTGGACTTGAGTTGTGTGACTGATGTGGGTGGAGGTAAGTCCAAGATAATTTATATGTTCGTGGGGTCAACTAAGATCCCATCACGGCATACTACATGGCCCAACAGTACACCGAAAGGCGCACAAAAGATAGATTTTCTCAAGTTCAGCGCAATTTGATACTGGCGACACCTCTCCATCATTATGCGCAAATTTTCAATATGGTCTCTTACCAGACCAAAGACTGTCCATTCATCAAAGTATACTTCAAGAAACTTATGAATGAAATATTTGAAAGCAGATACTACTATTCTAGAAAAAATTGCAGGGGCATTTTTAAGGCCAAAGGGCATTACCGTGTATTGGTAGCATCCCCATTATGTTAGAAAGGTTGTCTTGTGTTGATCTTCTTATGCAATTCGGACCTGATGGTATCCTGAGAACCCATCTGTGAATGAGTACATTTCTTGTCCACCAACGCTTTCCAAAACCTCATCCGTGAAGGGTGTAGGAAATGGATCATGCAAGCAGGCATCATTTAGTTTTCTTAGGTCGACACAGATTCTAACTTCACCTGTCGCCCTATTGTCTTGGATGACTATGGGGCTTATTCATTCTGATTCTTCAACTGGTTCAATAATTCATGTCTCCAACATGCGATCTAGTTCTGATTTTACTTTCTCCTTATAACATGGGTTTAGTCATTATGGTCGATGTTTCACTGGACTTGCATCGGGTTTGAGGGGAATTTTCATTTCACCCAAATCTCCTACTATTCCCTTCATCTCCCTAAAATTTGTCAGGAATAGGTCTTGAAATTCATGTAATAGATCGATGATTTTGGCTATTGTTTCGTCATCCCAGTAGTCTCCAATGTTGGAAAATTTAGAATTGTCCTCCGATCCAATGTTAACATTTTTAATCTTTAGCGGCTTAATGAACTGTTCATTGGAAATGCCGCTTCCTTCTACTTCATGTGATCCTTTTGATTCTAGAATATTGATGTTGTTCGGATCATCATTCAGGTCTCTAGAGAGATTATAGCATGTCATCCAATGTTGGACTATCTCACAGCATTGGTGGGAATGTGCAGCACAAGGTTGAGAATACACAATCTCTAGTGGGATCTCAACAAATATTTTTCCTTAATAGTTTTCAGCGTAATATCAACTGTAGGTTGTTCATTTGCAAATTGGAATGTGTAAGTGAATTTCTGCACAACTTCTTCCCGTTCTCGTATCTCCTGACGTAACTCCATAGACGCACACCAGCCTCGTGGTGTCGTCTCAAGAGTATGGATGAAATGGTGAACCCATTCCTGGCAAGGGTAGTTTGAGAATGTTGTGGAACATTGTTATATGTGCTATATAGGGTCTGATAACCTCATATATCTTTGAGTTACAGTTGTAATTTCTTCCCCAAACCTTACTTCTAGCATCCTTCTGCATTGTGGCCATTTTGCTATGGTGCTCTTATGCATACCCCACCATCATGCAGGCATAGCTTTTAATGCAAACTCTAGTGCAGACGATTGTTGTGGCTTTGTTACTAGTTCTTCAAATTTAGTCAAGAATGCTGCCAAGTTAGGTAGTCCTTCATATGTGGGTAGCAATTGCGACTGAGTTCCTACCTGTCTGACATTTTTATTTATCCTGGCACATTTTCTTGATGAGAATTCATGTAATCAGTTATTCCACTTCTCCAGTGCCTCTCCTAAGTTTTATGTACATGAACTCTCACATTTCCAATTTAGGTTACCATCTACAGCAGGATTAATATAGTCTTCCTGAAGGGTAGTTATATTGTATATGGTGTCAAGGTGGTCATCCTGCCCTTCGTTGAATACCAGCTCAACATACCTCAGTCCTTCTAGTGGGTAAAGGGGTGCAACGACCCGCATCTCATCATCTTCAAATGATAGGATCCTTCTTTTGAAATTTATGATCGTTTGGTTTTCCATTGACCAATCAATCCCAAGCAGTGCAGGGTATGGGGTGGTATCGTCTACTATGTCTATGACTTCAAAGTCTGTAAAAGTGTGTAATCCTTCAATATACACTTGAAATTCACCTAGCCTACCAACAGGGAGGACCTTTTCTTGATTTGCAAGCCTTAATCGAATGGGGAACCATTCTAAGGGTGGATTTCCCATTATTTCCCACGTTTGGAAAATTAAAATGTTGACATCGGATCCCAGGTCGAGGATGATATAGTCCATATCATAATCACCAATTTGCGCGGTCATCCTGATTTCACGTCCTGCCTTGAGCTTGGTCTTGATATTCTTAACCTTCTTTAGCGGAGGGTCTTCCTTCGAAAGTGTTTCGATGAGTGCTTCTAGTTCTGCAATCACTTCCTTATCCTTGATTAGTGCTAAACAACTTGATAAGAAAGCTTTAAGTCTACTAACCTTATCTATAGTTTTGTCCGTACTTCATTGTTTAAATATCTTCTGGAATATTTTAGGCATATATTTCACTTGGCCTTAGGTAGATGGCTATTCTGCGCTGATGAACTCTGGACACACATCCATGAATATGTGCTTTTGTTCTTGAATGTCAATTGGTGGTTTCTTCTTTGCAGCAGGTCGCACCTGGGGTTTGGCGTGCGTCGAAGGGTCTGTCTGTGTGGCTTGGTCTGCACTTGTTGTAGCACTTCCCCTCGTGACCACTGCCACTTTTTTTCCTCATGGTTCAGCGACTATCATCTGTATATTGATATTGGCATTTGGACTGGGAGAATTCAATGCAAGATTTGGTGCAGGGTTTGGTACCGGGTTGGTTGGTCCAAGCGTCCAGGCTTGCCATCGAGCAATGAGCTGTGGGAATTTCTCCACATTGTGATCCTGTCTATAGTACGAGCAAGTCCTTATAGGTTATAGGCAGTCCCTAGAGTAATGCCCCGGTACTCCACAATTGTAGCATACAACTGGCCCTCTTCTCCAGACAAATCCTCCTCCTCCCTAACCCCTGAAATTGCCATCCCCCCTTTGAGGTGGTTGTAACAGGTATTGTGGTTGTGGGTACTACTATTGGTATAAGTTATACAGGGTCATATTCTGAAATTGGGGCACCATCTGAAACTACTACGGAGATGAGAATTGCGGTGCAGCCTGAAACTGGTGAGGAGCCTGGAACTGAGGTGGGTTCTATTCAATATTTACTTTCTCTTCCATCTTCATCAAATATGCATCTACCGTTTTCTCCCTCATGAGTTGGTAGGCTCTACAATATTTTTCATCATGGCCTATATATTTACAAAATTTACAATATACACTGGTGGGTGTACATACCGTCTTATGCATAGATAGGCAATTGGTGTCCTGGTGTCCTCTTGTTTGGCATATATTTCACCAAGGTAATCCTTGGTTATTCAATGGGCTTGGCCCACCGAATGAAACGTAGTTCATATATGCCAGGCATTCATCTTTGGTATGTCCATTGGTCCGGCATCGGGTACACCAGAGGTATTCATGTGATTCTTTTCCCCTTTTCATATATTGGAGTTGGATATTCAGATTAGCTAACTGAGACTGAATCTGTATCATTCATGTGGCACCGTCCCCTATGGGTGAAGCCTCTAGCTTCATTGCTAACTCCAATGCCTCTGTATGTGTTGCGATCTTCTGCTGCATGAGCAACCCTCTTATATGTGGTAGTAGTGCAGCAATAAACCACTCTTTATGTTGTACATCTGACATCTAGAAACTGACCTTGGCCATCAGTGTTTTAAACCGTTGGTTGAATTCCCATACCATTTTTACTGGAGCCTGCTTAATTTCCTTAATTTCGGTAATACATTGGGACTCCGACTGGGGCTTTCGAAACTTTGAAATCATTGCCCGCCAAATCTCCTCAAGAGTCTTCTATAGGGTTCCTACTGGTGCAGCACAAAATTTCATGAACCAATCCAGGGCACGACCCCTCAGATTCATGATCAATTTTCCCTTCTTTATATCGGCATTATGTACTAAGCGTACCATCCAAACAGCTTCACAAAGAAACCAATGCTATTATGGGTCTTCTGTTCCATTCCCATTAAAGGTGGGTAATCTAACGTTTGTCCCTGTCATTAGGGTGGCATTGGGATTGTTTGTTGAACCTCTTGAGTTTACAGGATTTACGGGGATTGCTAATGGGCTTTCTTTCTCACCAGTCCCAACACTAGGATTGCTAGTGTCCACAAGGGGTTCAGGTGATGGACTTCTAGGTCTTGCTCTGGGTGATCTCTCTAGAATTTTGTAGTCACATCCTATTCTTGGTGATTATGTAGACCCTCCCGATTCTACTCTCTCATAAACTAGGCTATACTCCTCCTCTTCGTCGCAGGATCCTTCATCTAGGTATGAATCACATCCATATTCACCCTCCATCAGTAAGCTATAGGCCCTCCTTCCTCCTATTACCTCTCTCCTCTTTCTTGACAAGAACCTTCTTCCGCTTCTCAATAATCCAGTGCCTAACTCATCCTCAGAACTTCCTAGGAACATCTCTTCTTACTACCTTCCATATTTCTTCTATCTCTTACACAACATATTCACTCCACAAACTGTGTGACTCATTCACTATGACATTTCCCCTATCCAATTTCTTGCCTTCATCTGTCTTTCACCGGCTTCTTCTTGCGTGAACATCAACATTTTAGCATCCAGCTGATCTTCTATCTCCTCCTTCATTGAGTGCCATAACATCTCCCCGGTTTGATCAATAGGTCCCGGAAACGGAACCATTTGTTGGCCACTTTTACCCACTCAGTGCAACCCAGGTTCTGCGCAGCCCGTTGATCCAACAACTACCCGAGATACCATCTCGATAGATAAAGCCCCATCAGCAACACCTGCGAAGCAGACGCAGTCTCACCCAAGATATCTCATATATGGGTAACTACCCGAACCATGTTTTTGCAATTGTCGGGGAAGTATAGTCCCTTGGCTCGCAACCAAGGAGATCAACGAAGGCAATAGGGCAGCTGGACGCAGGAGTTAGTTCTGTGTGAATGAACACAATTGTATGTCATTGCGCGCAACTTGACTTTCCTTTTCCCCTCACAGCTGGAGAAACTCATGTGGTGTAGCTGAATCACATCAATCGATCTATGAATTAAGTTGGGGTTCGTAATAGGAATCATACAGAATGATATACAATTATACAAGTTCAATTCAGCAAGGAAATATGTTCATCCATTTACAAATTACAAGAAACTAACAGAAACTGAACCACATTTAACATTATATGAAAAGAAACTATGAATCAATCACCTAAACATTCACCACATCAATCATTCATTTGGACACAGAAATAACATGGAAACCAATCTGGGAAAAACCACCAAGGTGCTCTTCATCTGGCATGAGAAAGGATATAGCACCTTGTAGTCTATGGGATGCAAACTAATCTTGAGATATGTATTTAAGTTCAAACTCATAGTTCTCATGCTCTCTGTCTTATTTCTCCTAATATACTGTTACTACCTACGGATCCGTACATAGCCTGGATCGACCTTCCTAGCATCTGCACCGCTCTAGCAGAGCTTCCTCATTGCACTATTCTCTCTACGTCCTACAAATTCCTGATTACCCTTCCCTTAGATCTGTTCTCTGCAACTGTATACAACTCTCATCTATCAAATCTATTCTGTAATTATGACTAACAAAAATAAACCTTCTAACTATTAAATATCTCCTATTTATAACATTTTACATGACCACACTGGGTTGACTGCTTACAGGAAGTCTGTTAACTATCACCATCAGTCGCCCCCCAGGTTACAGCTGTGGTGATCATGACTCGACATGAGGCACTAATGGCCTTACTTACATCGTGCTTTCACTCGTGTGGCTTCCACCGACTTAAGCCAACTTCTGCACCCAAGACCTCTATGTCGCTTTCTGGTCATTTTCCCCATGTGCGCGTCCACACTTGCCTTTCCTTTGCCGTGCACCTCTCTATTCTACCTTTGCAGGCCCTTTTCTTCCTTCGCAATCTTCCTTTGCTTCTATCATGCACACGACTCATTTTCCTTGGTTGCGCGCGTGAACTTCCTTTTTGTGCCCCTTCCTCAGGCCAACAAATAAGGCTGTGCATTGATTTCAAAAACCTGAACATAGTTTATTTAAAGGACCATTATCCTCTATCTAAGGTGGACCACATTCTATAGAGGGTAGTGGGCTCTCAAATGAAGACTTCCTTCACCACAGCCTGCAGTACCTTTATGTATGCAAAAATTCCATTCAGAGTCATGAATGTAAGGAAAATTTTCCAGTGTTCCATGGACATAGAATTTGTTGATGAGAAGGACAAGATTTTGGTTATCTATTTAGATGACATCACTATTTTTTCAAATTCCGATGAGGAAATCGTCGCACACCTTCTTAGAGTGTTCAAAAAATGAATAAAGTTCGACATCTCTTTGAATCCAAAAAAGTCCCACTTTGCTATGAAAGAGGGAAGCTTCTCAGGCACATAATATCCCAAGAAGGCATCAGAATAGACCCAAAAAGAGTTGAATCCATACAAAAAATTAAGCTCCCTCAGAACAAGGTTTAGGTTCAATCTTTTCTAGGAAGGGTGGGTTTTGTGAGAACGTTTATTGTTTCTTTTGCTGATATTGTGAGGTGGATAACTAGTATTCTGAGAAGGATAATGAGATAAAGTGGATACCTAAAGAAAAGAAGTATTTTGAGGACATAAAGAAAGCTATTTCAGAATAACTTGTACTAGTTGTTAGAATAATCAACCCATAGTTTACCCACTTAGACATTAATTTCATTATTTTTGTCTTATTAGCCTAGTTCATGTGTCCCACCTTGTGCAAGTTGTCATTTGCCTATCTATAACGGTCAAAATTGCCTTATTTGACTCATGTAGCACATGGGAGAGCTAAAGGAATCAATTTTTCTTTATTCCTGGCCTCCTAGGCGCCCTTCTGCTTTTTCTGCTTTATTCCCTGCTTTTTCAATGTTTTAAGGCAAAAGGAAAAGCTAGACTAGGTGAGGTTGACTAGTTTTTTGTCCTACACATCCTCCTCTCTTTTCTCCATGCAAAAGCATGTATGAGCTTCCATTCCACCACTCTTTATCTTGCCTAAGCCATTTTTCCAATTCGTGAGGTCCATGACAGATTTGGGATCAGCTTTTTACACCTATGGGGGATTTGCTTATTTTTAGTAAGCCTGCTTTATGCTAGATTCAAATTGCTCCTCATGCATTCAAATCCCTGATGTATGTTATTTATTTAGCAACCTATTATGATACAGGGTTGGTTATTGTAAACTGATTTAATACAGTTTAGTGTTCAGCTCCAATTTTCAATCTCTTTGTGAGTGATTTTGCATGATCAATTGTTAATTGTTGTGAGTAAAATTAATCTATCACCTGGTTCAATTTCCACATGGTATCAGATCCATTGTAGATTGTTTCTCTCCTTCAAAAATTGTTTTGCAGGTTCGACATCAGTGACTGGGAGCCTTCTACTGACAGCCGGGATAGATTTTCTAAGCTATGGATCAATCACAGAAAACTATCTTGACTCCTTTCAATTTATTTGAATGGAAAGCAGAGATGGAGATACTGTTGAGAGTGAAAGGCCTCTATAGGGTGACTATGGCAACAGAAGCAGAGCCCAATGCAGCTGCAGAGAAGATAAAATGGCACAACAGGAGGGATGAGGCTTATGGCCTCCTGTGTCTGAGTATTTCCAGAGACCTCCTTTTCCATCTTGATGGATTGACATCACCGAATGAAGTATGGGAGAAGCTTGCTGATATTTTTGGAAATACGGATGAGATGATGGGACATCAAATCGAAAATGAGCTGATTTCTCTGAGTCCAAATAGCTTTGAATCCCTGCAGCTATATTTCTCCAAGTTCAAAGCACTAGTTTTGCAGCTGAAACAGTGTGGGATCGAAAAGAAAGATGATCAGCTCGTACTGGCCATCCTCTCGAAGCTAGGCCCTGACTATTCAGTGTTTGTTTCGACCTTCTATGCCACAAAACTGACAGCTCGAACCTGGAAGATGCCTAGCCTTGCAGATTTCATGGAATCTCTCACACAAGAACAAGATAAGCTGGTGATGATGGGCACCATCAAACCATCCAAAGATCAAGCTTTGATTGTTGGAGATTCGAAGGTGGATTCAAAAGGAAAAAAGAAAGCTAAAAAGCCACCTGAGCAAAAGAGAGACAAGAAACAGTCTCCGAAGTATCCACAAGGTCCCAAGAAGAATTACCAGAATAAGCAGAACAAAGGTGAAATGAACAAGTGCGCATACTGCAATAAGGGAAATCACTCTTAAAGCTCTTGTATGAAAAAGCAGACAGACATGCTGACCCAACTCCTAGAGAATAATGGCATCTCCCTTCCAGAAAGCTCATAGAAGAGAGAAGGAGGATCAAGTTTAGATGACAGAGAGAGAGTTCATGCTCTAGTTGCTGGCACATCAAGCTCACCCAGTTTTATCATTGATTCTGGAGCTTCAAGACACATGGTTTCGACTAAGGAGGCCTTCTCCTCACTGGACATGTCGAAAGGACCATATATTGTACTGGGAGATCACTCTCTCACTGAAAGTAAAGGCAAAGGAAGGATAGATCTTGATCATGGTCAGTTCAGCAATGTGCTGTATGTGCCTGGTCTCGCCTCCAACCTCCTGTCAGTGTACCAGATGACCCACACTAGGTCTCCTAAGAAGGTCATATTCTCCCCTGATGAAGTTGAGATCACAGAGATCTCAACTGGTAGAGTCATTGCAAAAGGAGTTGTAAATCATGCTCAAAAGGTATACATGTTCTCATACTTCCTACCTTACTCAAACCCCTCTGCTCTTCTCATTCATGCTAATGAATCCAGCAAGCTTTGGCATGAAATATTTGGCCACCTAAATTACAAGTATCTTTCTGATCTTAGTGAAAAAGAGATGGTCATAGGGTTGCCCAAGATAAAATTTTCCAAAGGAGTCTGCCAAGGTTGTATCCTAGGAAAACACCCAGAGCACAAATTTGAGAGAGCTAGTCATGAGAGAACCTCTGCACCCCTCGAGCTGATCCATAGTGATGTTGCTAGCCAATTCCCTCATATTTCCATGAGTCAAGCCAAATATGCATTGACTTTTATTGATGACTTTTCCAGGTATTGCTGGGTTCACTTCCTGAAACACAAGTCTGAAGTTTTTGGCCTATTCAAAGTCTTTAAGGATTTGGTTGAAAACCAGTCTGGAAGGAAACTCAAGGCCCTCAGATCTGAAAATGGTGGTGAGTATGTCAAGTCTGAGTTTATTAATTATTGTGCAGATGCAGGTATTCAGATGCAGCATTCTATCCCTTACACACCACAGCAAAATGGTGTTGCTGAGAGGAAGAACAGATCACTGAAGGAGATGGCAACATGCATGATGGAGGCCAAAAATTTGCCAACAAAGTACTGGGCTGAAGCTATCAACTGTGCAGCCTATATTCATAATAGGCTTCCTCACAAATATCTTGATGGCATGACTCCCTTCAAAGCATGGAGTGGGCACAAGCTAGATGTGACCCATTTCAGGATTTTTGGCTCAAAGGCTTGGGCTAGATTTCCAACAGAGAAGAGGAAGGCTTTGCAGCCCCAAAGCCAAGAGTGTCTTTTTGTTGGATACTCTAAAGATTCAAAAGGGTACAAGTTGATAAACTTGAGCACAAACAAATCCTTCATTGAAATGTGTGTTCAGTTTGAAGAAGAACCCCTTGCAGCAGTGGAAGTTGGTGAAGCCTCTTCACCACCTGAACCTCAAGAAGTAAGTAAAGAGTTTGTTGAACATGATGATTCTGATTTTTCTGATGGAGATGAGTTTATTGCAGACCCTAATAGCCCTACAAGGCCAAATGGGCATCCAAGACACTACATGCAGTAGGAGAGCTAGCTGGGGATCCCAATGACCCAAGGAGGACTAGATCTCAATTTGAGAGTGGTCTGTGCATGAAGGATCCTATATTTGCTGAAAAATGATATTTGATGGTGGATTATGATCCTCAAACATATGAAGAAGCAGTAGGAGATCCAATATGGAAAATAGCCATGAAGGAGGACTTTAGCTCACTCCAGAAGAGCAACACATGGGAGCTAGTGGATCTTCCTCCAGGAAGAAAGTTAGTCCAGTGTAAGTGGGTCTATAAGAACAAATTTGCTGCTGATGGTTCACCACTGAAGTAAAAGGATAGATTGGTAGCCAAGGGCTACTCACAGGTTCATGGCATAGATTACAATGAGACTTTTTCCCCAGTGGCAAAGATGGATTCCATCAGGCTAGCACTAGCCATTGCAGCCTCAAGGAAATGGGAGGTACATCACATGGATGTAAAATGTGCCTTCCTGAATGGAGATCTCACTGAAGAGATATATATGCAGCAGCCTCAAGGTTTTTCTACTAACCCTTCTCTTGTGTACAGGCTGAGAAAGTCATTGTATGGGCTAAAGCAAGCCCCCATGGCTTGGTATGCCAAGATCGATAGCTTCTTGCTATCACTGAATTTTGTTCGGTGAAAATCAGATCCAAATGTCTATTTGAAGTTAGTTAATGGTTCATTAATGATCATTGTGTTATATGTTGATGACCTCCTCATTATAGGAAGCTCATAGGCTGAGATTGCTTCCTTAAAAGGAGCTATGAAGCAAGCCTTCTCCATGACAGATTTGGGGCTCTTAAGTCAATTTTTGGGGCTTGATATTACTCAAACCAAATCTGGAATCAAGGTGCACCAATCCAAATATGCCTTGGACTTACTGAACAAATTCAGAATGAAGGATTGCAAAGCAAGCAAAACTCCTTTCCTTTCAGGAGTGTAGCTGGAAGAAGCTGATTCTTCACCTATGGTAAACAATACATTGTATAGGCAATTGATTGGATGTTTATTGTATCTGACACATACTAGACATGATATTTGTTATGCATTAAGTGTGGCTTCTAGATACATGTATCAGCCTCATGAGATCCATTGGAAAGCAGCCAAAAGGATCCTTAACTTTGTTCAGGGAACAAGGACACATGGGATCTTCTATAAAGCAAAATCTGATCTTGATTTGATTGGATTTACTGACAGTGATTGGGAAGGTGATAGCACAGACAGAAAGTCCACTTCAGGATATGCGTTCATGCTTGCAGAAGGGCCAATCAGCTGGTCAAGCAAGAAACAGAGTGCCATTGCACTCTCATCTACAGAAGCAGAGTATAGAGGAGTTGTTAATGCAACAACTCAATGTTTATGGTTGCAGGGTTTACTTGGAGAGTGTGGTTTCGAACCAGAGTACTCAACTACCATCTACTGTGATAAACAGAGTACCATTCGAATCTACAAAGATCTAGTTCAGAATCAGAGAACCAGACACATTGAGATCCATATGCACTACATCAGAGAACTTGTGCATGATGGCACCATTCACCTACTCTTCTGCTCATCTTCAGAACAAGTAGCTGATATCTTCACCAAATAATTTTGTGAGAAGACCTTCAGCAATCTCAAATCAATGTTGGGATTTCTGATCATGCTGTGAAAGCATGAGTGAAGACAAGATTCTACAATTTTGTTTTACAGTCCATGTTTAAGGGAGGATTTTCCCAAGTTGGTTTTGCCTCTTTCCTTGTTTAAATGGACATGCAGTATGTAAAGGGTGACTAAGACTTGTTGCTAGGCCCTATAATTTTATGATATATTACTCATAAGTTAGGCTTAAGGGGGGGGTGTTAGAATAATCAACCCATAGTTTACCCACTTAGACATTAATTTCATTATTTTTGTCTTATTAGCCTAGTTCATGTGTCCCACCTTGTGCAAGTTGTCATTTGCCTATCTATAATGGTCAAACTTGCCTTATTTGACCCATGTAGCACATGGGAGAGCTAACGGAATCAATTCTACTTTATTCCTGGCCTCCTAGGCTCCCTTCTGCTTTTTCTACTTTATTCCCTGCTTTTTCAGTGTTTTAAGGCAAAAGGAAAAGCTAGACTAGGTGAGGTTGACTAGTTTTTTGTCCTACACACCCTCCTCTCTTTTCTCCATGCAAAAGCATGTATGAGCTGCCATTCCACCACTCTTTATCTTTCCTAAGCCATTTTTCCAATTCGTGAGCTCCATGACAGATTTGGGATCAGCTTTTTACACCTATGGGGGATTTGCTTATTTTTAGTAAGCCTGCTTTATGCTAGATTCGAATTGCTCCTCATGCATTCGAATCCCTGATGTATGTTATTTATTTAGAAACCTATTATGATACAGGGTTGGATATTGTACACTGATTTAATACAGTTTAGTGTTCAGCTCCAATTTTCAGTCTCTTTGTGAGTGATTTTGCATGATCAATTGTTAATTGTTGTGAGTAAAATTAATCTATCACCTGGTTCAATTTCCAAATATTTCTCCAAATATTTCCTCATTTTCACATTTGCTTCAAATCACATAGTGGTAAATATATTGTTACAAAATAATAATGAGGGGAACAAGCAGTCCATTGCTTTCTACATCAAAACATTGAGAGATGCCCCATTAAAATGCAACATTCTAGAGAAGCAGGATTATGCTCTGGTACAGGACTTGAAGGACTTCTGGGTTTACATCCTGCATTCTCACATCACTTCTCATGTCCCTAGCAGTGCAGTGAAGGATATCCTAACCCAACCATATCTTGCGGGTAGAAGGGGGAAATGGATAGTAGTCTTACATGAGTATGACTTGGATATTAATCCCACAAATCTAATTAAAGGAAAAGGACTAGTGAAACTCATGGCACGATCAAAATGTGATTTTCTTAGCCTACACATGGTTGTTGAATTATCAGCAGGAGAGAAAATCCCTGAGGAATGACCAGAGCTACAAGTGGTTGAATATTTCCTGTCATCCCCATGGTATACTAACATCATCTTTGTGTTTCATCATCTGCAGGATCCCAAGATATGGATAGAACAAGGGTCAGATTCCTTAAGCAGAAAGAAACTAAGTTTTGCATCTTAAATGGCAAACTATATTGGAAGGATCCATGAGGGGTTCTGTTGAATTGCGTTAATGAACAGGAGGAAAAGAAAATCATTGAGGAGTTTCATGCAGGGGAATGTGGAGGTCATGATTATCGGAATATCACCATGAATAAAATTATGAGAGGAGGATTTTATTGTCCCACTATCTTTTCAGATACCCACAAGGAGATTTTTTCCTGCCATATGTGTCAGATCTTTGAAGGGAGGAGGAAGATTTTGTTATTGCCTCTAAAGCCAATACATGTTGAGGCCCCTTTCCAACAATGGGGATTGGATTTCATTGGAGAAATAAACCCATATTCCTAAGGACAACATAAGTGGATTCTCAATGCCACTGATTATTTCACCAAATGGATTGAATCCATCCCAACTAGGTAGACCACTGAGATAATGATTATTTGGTTTTTGGAGGAGAACATCTTGTCAAGGTTTTGAGTTCCTAGGAATTTGATCACGGACAATGTTGTTGCATTCAAATCAAGGAAGATGGTTGATTTTTGTTGCAAATATCACATACATTTGGGGCATTCCACAACATATTACCCACAGGGAAATGGGTTGGAAGAATCTTCAAATAAGAGTCTAATGAGGATCATCAAAAGGCTGTTACAATACAACAAGAAGGCCTGGCACACAAAATTGACTCATGCTTTGTGGGCTAACGGAATCAGTGTAAAGAAATCCATTGGAACCTCACCATTCCATCTTGTCTATGGTTCTGAGGTAAATTTTCCTATTTCTCTAAGCTTTCCAGTGATGAGACTGTTACAGGAGGAAGATGTTGAAACCCACCCAACTCACAAAAAGGATGTATCAGTTGGTTGAACTACAGCAGCAAAGGGAACAACTTTTTGACATAACTCAGAAGTTTCAGAATAAAATGAAAGGCATTTTTTACGAAAGGACAAAGCCTAAGGATTTCCAAATGGGGAATGTAGTTTTGTAGTGGGATGCACCTCGTGAATAGAAGGGAAAGCATGGAAAGTTTGATCACCTGTGGAAGGGCCCTTACAAAATTGCATCTTTCATAGGGAAGAATGCCTACATACTGGAGGAGATGGAGGGTGGTCTTGTGTCAGGAGATTCTATAAATGGGAGGCTCCTCAACCACTCTTTTATTTGAAGTAAGTTCAATATTCCATATCATTATATATACCATTTTTTTTTAACATTGCATGTGTGGATAGCTCTTTGGAAGAATTAAATCCCGAGGTGAAGGCGGTAAGGTCTCCAGGAAGAGCTATCATTTGGTCTTCTTTTTTAAATTTGGAGTTAAAGCACTGGAATAAATTTTGAGGTAGTGGGGCTTTGGGATAAAGCAAAGGTGTGTAGTTGACTGGGGGTTTTCAAGCACATCAGGGCCCAATGGATCAAGAACTTGGTCTATTGTTCTTTTCTAACTCGTGGGGAGGATAACATCCCCAATAGTAGCTAGCTGTTAGCACTATGTCTAGGATAAATGGTAAGAAAGGGGGTTAGATCATAGTAAATGTAAGGTGAGGTCTAAAAATTCATGTCTTATGAACTAGAGGTGTGCAGAAATGGTTTGAAGTTGCTTAGAAGGATTATTCATAATCCTGAAGTATCAAGATGGTAAAAAATCCTTAGGCATTACCTTTGAAATAAGCCTTATATGAAAAATTTGCTTCAGTTGTAAGTCTCGGCGATAATAGATGAAGCAGATATTCCATGAAGGAGATCAATGGACATAAACCATCCTACAAGAAAAAGTTGTGAGGAAGATAACAAATACGCCAAAATAAGATGAACTCCGCGATTGATCTCATATCGACGGCTAGGGATGAACCTGAAAAGAAATCAACAGTCCGAAAAAAGGTGGAAGTACAGATGTGATAATTGGAAAACCCACACCCCACAATCCATAATTTTGTGGAAAGGATCTTGCGAAAGGAAAAAGGTGGAATTTCGGATGTGAGAAGTGGAAAATCGACACCCCACAATCCACAATTTTGCAGAAAGGAGCTTTCGGAAGGAAAAAGGTGGAAGTCCGGATGTGAGAATTGGAAAACCCGCAACCTACAATCCAAAAAATAGCGGAAAGGAGCTCACAGGAGGAAAGTGACAAAAGAAAAAAGGCAGAATTTTGGTTATGAAAGTTGGTGAACCTAAGATCCAAAATCCACAATTTTGTGGAACATATTTTGTGGGAAGGAGTTTGCGGAATGTGGAAGAGGTTGCAAAGCAAATACTATTTTTCCAACCAGTCGCTACACAGTCAAAGAAGGAAGGGGTTGAGGAGCCCCTAATCAGGTATCATAACCACTCCTTCACCTCTGCAATAGAAGGTCGTTTGAAGATGCTCTGAATAGTTGTTTTCATCAAGCGAGGTTGAGGCCCCAGATGTCAAGTTTTTCCATTTTGGTTAGTCACAAGCACCCCAACATGCTTTCTCCATTTGTTTTATGATCATGGTGAATCCACCACCTCAGAATTTGTTAGGATTTTGTACGATCGGGTTTGATTCCCATGAGGTAACTAATTTTTGTGCTCTATTTCAAGATCCGTCTTGGGAGAAAATTGGACTATAAATATAACCTGAATAGAGGAAAAAGGGGTTCATCATTCATTTTTGGAAGCCTCTGTGCTTGGTTTTGTAGCTCTAAACTTTTCTTGGAAGTAATTATAGCAGGAGTATGTTCTGAGTGTCTGAGATTCATCACAGCGTTCAATGTTCAGTCTGTGTTTTCTTGTATGCTCCATTTCCATGTATGTATGAAGTTATACTAATATGTTTGTAGTTGTATGCAAGGAATTCATTCTTTCTTAAGCACTCCTTTCATCAGAAACTGAATTTGTTATGTGTTTATGATGAAATTCATGGAATTCACCCTCTATTAGGTGCTCTATTTCAATTATCAGCCTTTATTATTGCTTTTGATAAAGGTGTTTTCAGGAGATTCATCCACAGATAGGTGCATCTTGTTTCACTGGAAGTATTCTCATTTCACTAAAGTATTTATGGTATATTTTTCAACCTCAGATACAAAATATTGGACACATGGAATACCATAAAAGTTTTATTTTCTAGAAGGACCAAAAATAAGAAGTGTTGGGAGATTCACAATAACTTTTTACTAGAACACCAGAATTAGGTCAGACATGTGGAATTGGAAATAGGAAACATCAGAATACAATATTCTAAATTTCATACCCATAGGAGGAAAAATTTCAAATTTACCTTAGTTCCAAGTCGGTCAGATAATGGTCTTCAAATCAGGGTTTGAATAAGGCACACCCTTTAAATTTGAGTAACTTTGAGTAGAAGGATATATTTGAGGTGAACCCTAGGGTGTGATATTTATTTATATTATTGAAATTTACATCAAAGGGAATTGGAAAAAATCACAATCCACTCAAAACATTGAAGGATTCATCCCATACGTACAACGAAAGAGAAGACCTATATTTTCGAGTGTCCCAGTTGGGATATATGATTAAAGGGTCGATGAAAATGGTTGACTTACCTGATTTAGAGAAAAAGGATGGATAATATGATAGTGGAAAATATGTAAAGTATTGTTAATCTCCTACAAAATCCAAAGGAAAATCACCCTAAAAATGAATATCTTTCCCAGGGTTCTCAGGAAGATAAAGATAATGTCCATATAGATCAACCTTTCATTTAATAAGCATACTAAAAGAGGATTTGATTCTAATAATGGAAGTAACTGGGGATGGTCACCAAGGGATATCCAACCTCCCAATATTGACACAAGGAATTTTGATGGAAAGGAACCCATAATATGGAAATTCCAAATGGAGCAATTCTTTGATATACACCAGGTGCCAAATATCCAAAAGGTACCTATTGCATATTTATATTTAGAACATAAGAAATTTGTATGGTACAAATGGATTTGTGAACGTAAAAATAACTCCATTGTCTCTTGGCCCATTTTTAGAGAATAATTGATATCATATCATGATAATGTTAAGATAAATTCCTTCTTTAACCAATTGATAAATCTAAGGAAAAATGTCCCTGTAAGAGAGAATATTCAACAGTTTCAAAAGTTAAGGGTTAAAGTGGAGGGAATAATCGAGGATAAATTGTTGGATATATTTATTGGAACCTTGAAGGTTAACATTTGACATGAGGTGCATCTCTTTTAACTACCATCCTTATAAAAGGTTTCCATGGTGGAAAGGAAATTTGAAAGTAAAAATATGGTGATGGATACTAAAAATACCATTTTCAACACATATAGATAGAATAATGTTCCTTATTCTAACCGGCATCAAATGTTGACAGTTCAACAACTAGAGGAAGGAAGAGCAAAATTTTTATGATTTAATTGTGACAACATGTATATTAAGGGACATAAGTGTCGAGAAATGAAATCATTCTACATAGGTTGTGAAGATAAAGAACCAAAAGAATAGGAACAATCCCAAGTTGATGAAATAGAAGTGATTAATTCCACCATATCTTGCCATGCGTTGGTTGGAATTAGCACTCCTCAAATTCTCAATATTGAAGGATATCAAAAAGAAAAATGTAACAACGTTGATTGGTTTTGGTGGTACTCATAATTTCATTCATCATAAATTATCCAAAGATATCAATTGTTGTGTACATCCAGCACTAGAATTTCAAGTAATGATTGTAGATGGAGGAAATATCAATTGTTCAGGGAAATTCCATAATATACATATTATTATGGGTGAATATGTATTGAATATTCCAATGATTGTTATCCCAATGGTTGGTGCTGATGTTGTATTATGGGTTCAATGGATATAGTCATTGGGAACATTGACTTTTAATTTTCAGAATCTTTTCATGAATTTTTCTTGGGAAGGAAAAGAAATTGAGTTTCATGGTATCACAAGGAAACCAAGCAAGGTGATCAACTCTAATGGTATGAAAATATTGTTAAAAAAAGGGACAAAAAGTTGTAATTGCAAATTTATGCTCACTAGATGTCCAAACATCTAAGGCTCCTATTTTCCCATATATCTAAAGGGTCCTTAATAAGCATTCCAAGGTATTTGAATATATTCCAAAAGGTCTTCCACTTGGTTTGGAATTGGACCATTCTATTCACTTGATTATAGGAAGTATTCCTCCCACTAATACATTTGGGTGGATTTTTCCATGAGATATTTGCACATTTTGAACATTCGTGGATTAATACTTCATTTTTCTTATCATGGCAGAAAAAACATGGCAATATCGACGTTTTTTAATTTTTGACGAACTTTTGTCTCTATATCGATGATATATAGCTATATTTGCACACCCTCCAAACCAATGCCATATTTCAATGGCTCTTAGTTGTTTACACGCGGGTCAACTCATGCATTTTTCGTCCACATCTAGCTAAGAATATCTTGCCATTTGCATAACAGAGTAAACTTGTTATGGGTGAGAAGTGAATTCCATCCCTCCCTCGGTTCATATTCTCGGTTCATATTCAAGCCAGCAATCATGAAGCTGGTGCTGAACGTCAAAGCAAAATATTGCTTCTATCTTCTATTCGATCATAGAGAGAAATTCTGAAATGGAAACCCTCAATAATAATAAAATAGATTTTATTTTTTTCCCTGGCCGTTGCATCTTTATTCTTGGGTCTGGGTCTGACTAGTTATGTGTGGTATAGTATTTTATGTATATGAAAGAAGCTGCCTATACCCCTGCCTTAGGTCATCCATGTGCCCTTATATTTTTCTTACAGACATTTACACTTGTTCATATATGATGTCGCCATGGATAAATAGAAATTTCCATGAAACTGACTACCTCATTGCAGCTATCTCTACTACTGCAACCTAGTCACCTATACGATGTCAGCATAGATAATTTTACCTTTTATATTTCCAATGGTCCATTGATTAAACTATGCCAGAGATTGAAATCAAAGTGAAAACCAGTTTATAGCTCCTTTGCGGGAGCATGCCAAGATGTATCACTTAGCACATTTGCTATAGTTGCGACAAGGTTCTTGGTGATTGATTGAGCGTGGATTGAGCCCGGATTTCTTTTTCAACCATATCCAAAACTAGAGAGATCAGTCATACTCTACAACAATCATATGGCCGTAAATTCATAAAAGGTAAGCATGCATCCTTTTTTGGGGGATACAAACTAACATTGAGGCTCAAAATAATAGTTGTATTCTTTGGGTCATGTACCTTACAAACGAATTTAACAACCCAACAACTCCCTCCTTTTATTTAAACCAAAGTAATTGCAATAAGAGGGTCCAGTCAACAATGACTCTAGCCAATTCATTTTTTTATAGACCCGATGCTCCACTAAGCTATTGGACATTGACATAGTGTTAATTAATTTCCATAGTAGAAGGAAAACTTTCATTTGGGCCATTTGGGCCACCTAGTGTTTTAATGCCCAAACTATCAAGGTATCCTTGTGAGTAAATCAAAGTCCATTGCAAAACACTTGTTGGAATCAATGAAAACTTCAGTCTGTTAGACACAATGCTCACTGAGAGGGGGGGGGGTGAATCAGTGAGCTAAGGCTTCAACTCAATTTCAATTTTTTCTACCAATCATTTCATGCCCGCAACCATCTTTGTCATCAAGTTTGCTCATCTATTGTCATGCCACCATCTCCTTGTCATCTTTGCACTAACATCTTTTTCTTGCCCAAATCATCTTCAAATGACCACAGAATGGGTCATTTGACTCTATATATGTTCCATGTTTGTCATGCTTTCTTGGCAATGTCATTATGCATGTCCTTAGTTATCTTTGTCCTTCATGTCTTACTCAATTACACCTTGTTATGTCATCATGCTTAGACACCTCTTCGAATGTCTGTTTGTTATTTATTGTTTTAATGAAATAATCAATTAAAACTTCTTCTAAACATTGCATCTCTCCAATAGTAAGGTGTGTCTCTTCAAAAATTTGTCTTAATTCTTTTTATTAAATTTCTTTTTATTTTTCTAAATACATTCCTGTAGCTTCTTATTTAATAAACTTTGTTTATTATTTTGCACTAACTTTGCAGGTCCATCTTTTGCATATATGACCATCATAATGCAAACTGAAAGTATGGCTGGATAGCCACCTCAACAAGGATTAGATCCATGTCACCTTTAGAAATTTTTGATACACACGCATTATCTGGAGATCATTTGAAAATAGGCTTCCAAACTGTTTAATTTAACACTTAGACAAAATTGTTTTTAACTTGTAAAAATAATTTGTCGTCTACTTTGGCAGATTGATTTCTCCCTCATGTGATCATCATAAGGAAACCTACAAGCATGGCTAGATATCCATTTCAACAATGAACAAGACCATATCACAAGATAAATCTGTTGACACACACACAACCTCTGGCAAGCATTTCAAAATAGCTTCTCAACCTCTTTTGAACATCAAAACATATTTCTTCCCATTTTGGAAGACTCCTATTTCACACGTGTGAACACTCTATGGAGACCTGAAGTCAGGAGCAAATGGAAAACTTACCAAAGAATGGATCCATGACATTTGATAAATTTACTTGCACAAAGAGAGCCCTTGGTGGGCATTTCCAACTGACCTCTCAAACTCCCGTTTTTAACACTTAGTCAATTTTCTTTTGTTCTTACTATGCAAAATATTATTTTTGCTATTTTTGGTAGATTGATATTTTGCATATGAGACCATCATAAGACAACCTGAAGGTATGGATGGATAGTCAGTTCACCAAGGAACATGACTATGCTACCAGATGAATTTTATCATTAAAATAACCCCTCCTTATGGGCATTTCAAAATTCCTTTTCAATTTCTTGAATCTAACACAACCAATTTTCTTGTGTTCTTAAAATGAAAAATAATATTTTTCTTACTTTTGGCAGATTTATATCTTTGTCATAAAACACTCCACAGGATAAATGAGACCATGTTTAGATGCACCCATAAACAATATATATCCTAACACTTTCATATTTTTTTTCTCATCATCCTATGAGATAGCGCGGGAATTTCCCTGAGGTCACTAAGGCAGTTTGCCAGTACTGGAATAGTGCAAAACAACCTGAAACTCTGTTTCGGCAGACCATTATCTTTGTCATCAAACATCTTCTTTGAGAACTGAGACCATGGTGATATAGCCTCTTCAACAAGATGTAGGATGATAGCTTCAGATAATTTTTAGCATACACCTATAAGGTATGGAGGGAATTTTCCCAAGGCCACATGAGCCAGTTTTTCCAACACTTGGACAGTTTTCTTAGTCTGGTCCAATCTACCTTAAACACTATTTTAGCAAGTTCATAACTTCTTCCTCGGCTACTTCCAAGAAAATATGAAGACATGGTCAGGTAGGCCAAATATCAATCTACAATACCCCCATATAGCACAGGAATTTTCTTCAACACACAATTTGTGGCAGGCATTTTCTTAAGGCTACCTGAGCCAGTTTTCCAACACTTAGTCATTTTCAGGACTTTCTTCAAAATTTATTCTGAAACCTCATTTTGGCAGATTCAAATTTTTCTTCGGACATTCTTAAGGAGAAATAATATGATGGTTAGGTATACAAACCAACACACTACAAGACCCCCATGTGCTGTAGGCATTTACTCTAACCCATAATTTAGGGTGGGGATCTTTCTGAGGCTACTTAGCCATTTTTGCTTGCTCTGGCACAAACCCCTATTTTGGCAGGTCCATAACTTCTCCCTCGAACACGTTCAAGACAAAATGAAGACATGGTCAAATAGGAAAAACAACAATCTACAGGACCCCCATGTGGTGTGGGCATTTATATTCTCCTATAAATTATGGCATGCATTTCCCTAAGGCAATTTTTACTAATTTCCCCATACTTAGTCATTTTCCTGTTTTTCACCAAATTACCATATTTTTCCAAAATGATTGTCATTAATGTTTTCATCAATGACAATCCTATTCATCACAGTCTTCATGTTTTTATTTATAGAAATTGGAATATAATATACTGCATTTATAAATATACTTATATCTAAGGTATTTGACAAGTTACTGTTTGGTATGGTGTAGGTAAGAAAATTACTTGTCACTACAAGGATTTTTCACTATGCATGAAAATGCAAGGAAGCTTGCTCAGTTTAGAGAGGCATTAGAGGTGAGGGGAGATGGAAAATGTTATTTCCATTGCTCTTATTGTAGGGGCTTGGTAGTATTTGGTAATGGTATGATGATTTAGGGATTTTGACTAAGGGTTGAAAAACTTCCCTTAAGTAGCTGCCTTATGAAAATGACCACCATAATTCATAAGAAGAATAAAATGCTTGACATGACCCACCATCCCATATTTTGTTAAAATATTTATCTTACCATGGCTTCGGTTCTCAGAAAAACTCCTTGAAGAAGAAGATACAGGTCTCCCAAAAGAAGGATTTTTGGTCAAATTAGTCAGAATTACTCTAGGGAAATGCTTGCCATAATTTGTGGGTTGAAGAAAACGACCACACCACATGGTCATCTTGTAGGTGTATGTTTTGTCTACCTGACGATGTTCTCACATTGGTTTGATAATACTGTTAGGATATTTAGACACTTAGGAGTTAGTTAAGATCAACTTGTGTAATATATCCGTTAGGTAAAGTGTGTTTCTTTAGTATGCATTTGTAAATATTCTAATCTGATGGTCATGATATGTTCTAGACATAAATTGATCCAACAATTCAACTTCTCTTAGATCATACCTACCATTGATCCGTGGCTTAACATCTGATTGGTCCATGATCTCTATATAAAGAGCATGGAGGGTCCTTGGCTAGTTGATCGATTATGAGAAGCTCATATGTAACTTTTTTTTCTTTTGCATAATAAATTGCTCCAAGTAGCTATTTGGCTGGGGCCATGGGATGTTTCCCTCTTGAGGGTTTTAACCACGTGACAAACATCGGTGTATTTATCTGTGATATGTTTGTTTGAAGTGGTTGCTCTAGGTGTTCGGTCTTTTGGGAGTACCCTGTATACCCAAACATGGTATCAGAGTGTTTATGAAGAGCCACTTTCGGTTTTGATTAAGATCTAGAACCGTTGTTGTCGAAACTTTGAAATGGTTTCTAATTCTAGAATTTTTGTGCATTTGTGGGCTGTGGGATTTTTTCCATTGCATCTAGATTCCGTTTCTATTCGGAAATAGTTTTTGTTTGTTCCACAAAACCATTTCCGAAAACCATTTCCGTTTGTTTTAAAAACACCAATTTCGGCAAATCTGAAGGTATAATGTTACAGTGACGAATTTTTTTAATTTTTTTTTAAATATATCATATTTTATCTATTTTATTATTAGATCTTTATTGTTTTAGTCTCAGACTATTGCCTTCCCTGGATGCGTATGCTCTTTTCCGTGCACCTTGCACGATCACGGCGAATCAGAAACAGAAAGGAAATTTTTTTTTTCTTGTCTTCTCAGCTACGTATACTCTTTGCTGTGCACCTTGTGTGATCACTAAAAATAAAAAACAGTGTGAAAACTTGAAAACGTAGACTTTTCGGGTAAGCTAACCAAGATCTAACCCCATTGCGTGGAAAATTTTTCTTGTTTGTTTTTGTTTTTTGTGTGATTTGCAAGGAAAAAAAGGCAAGCACGGAGAACGAGAGAGAAGAGTAAAGAAAAAAAAAAGCTCCCTTCCTCTTTCCATTCTTTTACGCACCTTTTAAACTTAGCTCACTTGGTCCAATGTTGTTTTATTCCTTGATAGGTCTTGAGTTTAAGTCTTATTAAGCTACTTTTAGTGCATGCAATTTCTATTTTCAAGTTACTTTATTGTAAAAGTTCATCTCACTTAAATAAAATAAAATAAAAAGTGAGTCACTTAAGTCTTTTAATTTATTGCCGCACTATTTAAAGTAACATTATTGTAAAAGTGAACATCACTTATTCTACAAAAATGATTCACTTAAAAGTAACTTTATTGTAAAGTGATTGTCAAAGGTTGATCTTGGGAAGAGGGGGGTTCTTTTTTTTAGTTGGTCAAGTTAATATATGCCATGTCACTATTGGGGACACCTTCAATATTTTCTTTGATCAAGGATAACTTCATCATTCAGAATCAATTTTTAGTGTCGTTTTTTTTTAAACGGCCTAATTTTTCGAGCTCTTTGCATCTAGGAAGTCAGTTTCTATTCTTTTAGACATTATTTTCAAGTATGGTTACCCCTTGTGATATTATACTTACCAGTTCTAACTATTTCTCATGGAAATCTCGTATGGAGGATGTTCTATGAAGTAGGGGACTTTTCAGAATTAGCTTAGGGAAATAAACATAACACACTGATAATGATAAGAAAATAAAATGGGAAAATAGATGTGATGAAGCTTGAGGATTGATTGGGATGTCAATCTCTACTGATTTATGATTCCACATATCTGGAATTGATGAACCTGATAAAGCTTGGGAAAAGTTGGAATTTGTGTTTGGTAAACACAATGAAATTTGAGGTCATCAACTTGAGAATGAGCTGATTTCTTTGAATCCAAGTAATTTTTCATGCATTCAATACTATTATGTGAAGAATGCAGTTATAAAACTATTAGACTCTTATGTGAAGAATGCAAGATTAAGAAAGAAGACAAACAATGTATTTATCATATTCTTTCTAAGACTTGCATATTCTGTTTTCGTATCTACATTCTACTCCATGAAAGAATCCTTAACTGTAGCTAGCTATCCAGAGCCTAGTCTTGAATCCTTTTGTAATTCCTTGATTGGAGATAAAGATAAGTTCATTCATCTTGGAATAATTAACAATGCAGATACATCTGGGAAAGCCTTACTGTCCCAACAGAAAAAAGAAAAAAAAAAGAAGTCTAAGCCTCCCAAGAAATAGGATTTTCGCAATAATAAGCCAAACAACAAGGGTCCCAAACCCTCTCAGTCAGCTCCTTCTTTAAAAATGAAAAACGATCCAAGCCAAAATGAAATAAGACTAAGAGCCATTGCAATTTTTGTGGGAAAGATAATCATGATGAATCTAAGGGTTTCAAGAAGATGGCAGCCTTGGAAGCAGCAATGAAGAAGCACCACATCATCCTAGATTCGTCTTCAGAATCTACCTCTCATGGACATGCACTTTGTGCTTTTGGTTACTCTTATACCGCATCTTCTTCTTCTACTTCAAATGAATGGCTCATTGATTCTGGAGCATCTTATCATATGACTAAGGATCAATCCATCTTCTCTACTGTGCATGAATGTAACACCAAACAAATATTTATTGGTGATGATAGATCTATAAGTGTTGTAAGATCTGGAATAGTTCCAGTAGAAAATGGTCATTTCAGTGATGTACTATGTGTTCCAAAAATTTCCTGCAACTTGTTATCAGTCTATCAAATTACTCATTCGGGTGAAGGTAAAACTGTGACGCTTACACCTCACCAAGTTGTAATCAAGGATTTTAAAAATCCTCAAAATGTCCTTGCTACTGGAACTGTTGATGATATTACCAGGTTGTACAAATTTAACAACTTTGGGTCATCACCTTTTCCTTTAGATTTTATTGCTCATAGTGATAACTTGAGCAAACTTTGGCATGAGCGATTTGGTCACTTAAATTATCGCTCATTGCAACAATTATGTAAAGACAATATGGTGACTAGTCTTCGATGGTATCTTGCAAGGATGGTGTTTATTCATGTTGTGTACTCGGAAAACATCATCGGGACAGTTTTGACAAACGTGCCTCTTGGCACGCCTCGATTCCCTTGGATCTTGTGCATAGTGACTTGTGTGGTCCTCTTCTATCTGCTTCATTTTCTTGTTTCAAATATTTCTTAACTTTCATTGATGACTACTCTAAATGCACTTGGGTTTACTTCCTAAAACTTAAGAGTGAAGTATTTAACATGTTCTTGGCCTATAAGACCCTTGTTGAAAAACAATATGGTCATCAAATTATTAAGTTAAGATCTGACAATGGAGGAGAATACGTTAACAAAAAGTTCACTACTTTCTGCACTAAACAAGCAATCCAACAACAACACACTGTTCCATATACACCACAACAAAATGGTGTAGCTGAATGAAAGAACCACACTTTAAAATAAATGGATAATTGTATGATCCAATCTAAGGGAGTAAGTATTCAATATTGGGATGAGGCCATAAATTGTGCAAATTACATAATTAATCACACAACAAATAAATTTTTACAAGGTATAAAACTGAAAGAAGCATGGATTAAAATTAAACTAGATGTAAGTCACTTCCGTGTGTTTGGTTGTGAAGCATGGGCTCACATTCCGGATGAAAAACGGAAAGCATTACAGCCTAAAAGTGAAAAGTGCATATTTGGTGGATATTCAGAAGATGTAAAATGTAATAGAATTCTCCAGCCACATTATCATGATATAATCATTAGAATAGATGTTAAATTTGATGAAAATCTCTTGGCCTACGAGCCTAACTTGGAGGGTGTTCCATATTTGGCCTGCAAGCCTAATTCGACGATTGTACCTTCTTCTTTTTCCAACTTCCTTGACAGGTTTCTAACTCCAGTTTTTGATGATGACAGTGAGGATGAAAATCCACCTTCGCCTGCTCAGATTCCTCCAATTGCACCAGCACCAATTCTTCCTCGATGGGTCCATTCAACATGTGAGGCAGCTGGTGATCTTTCTGGTGATCCTAAATATCAACGTCGAACACGTTCTCATTTTTAGTGAGCCTCTTCTCTTTTAGCTCAAGTTTTCAAGAATCATGATCCAAAAACTTTTGCAGAAGCTTCAGGAAATCCAGATTGGGATGCAGCTATGGATGAAGAATATCGTTCCTTAATGGCGAACGATACTTAGGATCTTATTCCTCTTCCAAAAGGAAGAAAACTTGTCAGATGTAAATGGGTCTACAGAACTAAGTATCCATCAGATGGAAGTACTGAAAGACTTAATGCAAGGTTAGTTGCTAAAGGTTTTTCCCAAGTTGAAGGGATTGACTACATTGAAACCTTTTCTCCTATCGCAAAAATGAAGTCCATCTGCCTTGTTCTTTCCCTTGCATCCTTACATAACTAGGAAGTCCATCAAATGGATGTCAAGTCTGCCTTTTTACATGGTGATTCATAGGAGTAAATTTACATGGAACAACCTCCTAGATATGTTCAGGATAAGCCTAGCTTTGTATGTCTCCTTAAAAATCCTTATATGGCCTTAAGCAAGCTCCTAGAGCTTGGTATGCCAAAATGGATAGCTTTCTCCTTGACACTGGTTTTTCTAGATGCTATTATGACCCCAATGTCTATACCAAGAAAGTAGGAAACCATATCATCATACGTGTTCTTTATGTTGATGATCTTATCCTTACTGGTAGTGAGCCTAAACTTTTAACCCATGTGAAATCCAGTCTTAAGAAAAATTTTGAAATTTCAGACTTAGGATATTTGCATTATTTTCTTGGTCTCCAAGTCTCACAAACCAAAGAAGGAATATTTATTTCTCAATCTAAGTATACTTGTGACCTTCTTCGACGCTTTCACATGGAAGATTGTAAACTAGCCCCTTCTCCCTTCTAGTCTAGAGTCAAACTTTCTACCACTTGTACTTCCCCCGAAGTAGATGCCACCTTGTATCATCAGCTTGTTGGTAGTCTTTTATACTTGACTCATTACCGTCTTGACCTTTCCTTTTCCGTTGTTTTTGTTTCCCGTTATATGCAAACTCCTCATGAAAGTCACTAGAAAGCAGCAAAAAGAATACTTCGATATATTCGAGGTACAGCTCAGTTTGGGATTCATTATAGTATAGGGGGGACACCTTTGTTGGTTGGTTTCACTGATTTAGTTTGGTACGGTGATCCTGATGATCGAAGGTCTACTGCAGCTTATGTTTTCAGTCTAGGATCTGGACCTGTCACTTGGGCTTGTAAGAAACAACAAGCTCTTTCTCTTTCTTCAGTAGAAGCAGAATATCAAGCCATAGTTAATGCCAGTCAGGAAGCTTTATGGCTTCAAAAGATCCTTTTAGAGTTTGGATTCGAGTAGCAGCAGCCTACTCCACTTTGGTGCAACAATAAAAGTGCCATCAAGATTGTCAAAGATCCAGTTTTACATCAACGCAACAAACACATTGAGCTACACATGCACTTCATCAAAAATCTTATTAATTATCATTTTCTTGAAATGATCTATTTCCCTACAAATGATCAAGTTGCAAACATCTTCACCAAGTCTCTTATAGAAGCAAAGTTTTCTAAACTTTGATCTATGTTAGGAGTTTAGGAATGTGTCCTTAAGGGGAGATAGGATCTAATGCCTCCTTCCTTCTCCTAATAAGTGTCACTTTTGTAAATCCTTCAATCCTATCCCAAGTTGTTCTTAAGGGGGGATGTTAGGATATTTAGACACTTAGGAGTTAGTTAAGATCAACTTGTGTAATATATCCATTAGGTAAAGTGTGTTTCTTTAGTATGCATTAATATGCATTTGTAAATATTCTAATCCAACAACCACGATATGTTCTAGACATAAAGTGATCCGACGGTTCAACTTCTCTTAGATCATACCTACCATTGATCCATGGCTTAACACCCGATCGGTCCATGATCTCTATTTAAAGAGCATGGAGGTTCCTTGGCTAGTTGATTGGTTATGAGAAGCTCAATGTAACTTTCTTTCTTTTGCATAATAAATTGCTCGAAGTAGCTATTTGGCTGGGGCCATGGACTGTTTTCCTCTCGATGGTTTTAACCACGTGACAAACATCGGTGTATTGATATGTGATTTGTTTGTGTGAAGTGGTTTCTCTAGGTGTTCAGTCTTTTGGGAGTACCCTGTATACTTGAACAAATACTTGATGAAGAAGATATGGATCGACCAAAATAGGGTTTCAGGAAGTCTTACACCAAAGTTCAGTAAAATGCCTACCTAGGACAAATGAAGATGAGTCTGGGAGTAAAATCAGCATAGGTGTGCTCATTAATGTGTAATACATCATCTAGTATCATTATTTCAGGTTTTGGGTGAAATGAAAAATACACCTTAGGTTTTGGACAAATTGTCTAAGTATGGAATTATTGGTAAAAATTGCCTAAGTGGCCTCAAGGAAATGAGCACCACCTCTCATAGGATGATGCAAAAAATTATATGAAAGTGATAGGCTCTAGTATGTTGGTTGGTGCATCCAACCATTTTTTCATATTTCCCAAAGAGTCTCTGAGGAGAAAGATATCAATCTTCCAAAAGTGCCTCTCACCTTCATTTGCACTATCCTAGTAAAATGCCTGCCAAGGTTAGATGATGAGGTTTCAGGAGATAATATTGGCATGGTTGAGTCAGTATGATATTCCTCACATTGTGGATGTCTCACTCTCCAAGTTTGATGAAAAAAATAAAATCACCTTGGTGACTTAGGGTTTGAAGAAATTTGTCTAAGTGTCAATAAGCGGTTTGGAAGACCACTTTCAAATGCCTGCCAAATGTTGGGTATATGTCAATAGGTTCATCTATTGGCATGTATTTTTTATTTGTTGAAATGGATATCCAGCCATATGAACAAGCTGAATTATAATGGTAACATATGCAGAATATCAATCTGCTAAAAGTAGGAGAAATACTATTTTGCATATTGAGAAACACAAGAAAATTGCCTGAGTGTTGAGAACAGGATTTTGAGAGGTCATTTGGAAGTACCTGCCAAAGGATGTCCTTGTGAAAATAAATTTATCAAATGGCATGGATCAAAGGCCACCTGGACCATTTTTCCAACACTTATCCATGTCCAATAATTTCTCCAAGGTTTATCTTGAAACCCTATTTTGGCAGAATCATAACTTTCTCCTTAGAATTGATTAAGGAAAACTGAGACCATGGCTAGATAGCCAGTTTAACAAGATATATCCTGATATGCTAGTGTGGGAATTCTCTTACAGTAGTTTTCTCTAATTTTCATACTTAGTCAATTTCCAAATTTTCACAAAGTTGCCATATTTTTCCAGAATGATGTCAGATTACAACACTGACTTCCTAATAGCACCAGAACACCATTATGTGTATTTCTAGCCTCACCATACATGCCACGTCATCATAATTTCCATGTCATTACTTCCTTTTTCATTCCTTTTTCTTTCATTGAATTTACCCTACCATCATGTCTTTGGTTAACCTTTTGTCATTCACTGAACTCCTTTGACATCAATGACAAACACATTCAACTTGTATCATATATTATATAAATAATTGTAAGTTATCAATAATTGTAATAATGTAAAAATGGCATTTTGATTATCATGGAATTGTATGATGTTCCAATTTTTGGTTTCTTATTCTTATATAATAAAATGGGTTCTTCATCTATCGTATTCTCTAATGTCACAAAATTTTACGTTATTTATTATATTAATGAATGATGTACATTGTGACTATGAACAAAGGTGTAATCAACGTGCTTATCCAAGCACAATAATTAAGAAATAAAAATAAATATTACTTTAAAATATATATGATTTGTATATAATTAATTCAAATTTAATTATATAAAATATTTTCATGGTTACAATGAACAAAAGTTTTATCGGCTCTTATATCCAATTGCAACAAATAAATATAAGAAAAAATACTATTATAAAAAATTGATTTTCTAATGAGTAATTGAAATTTTGCAAAAATAATAAATAGAATTTGCATATCCACGGTGTGGAAAAGTTCATCAGTGAACCATGCACATTCTATTATTTCAACTAGTTTGTGTATCTTTTACATTTCCTTGAACTAAGGTAACAAAGTATTTTACCCATTAGTGCTCTTTTACATAATGTATGAACCAGTGTTTTTTTAGGACATATACACATCGATTCTCTTTACATGATATATGCACCAATGTGTTTCTAATATCAATTATGCACCATATCAATTTATGCATTTTATATGCATTCATTCATGTATAATAAAAAATATGCTCTGATGCACTTACAATAAAAAGTATGCATCGTTGATTTTTTATGTTATACTTACTGGTGCCTATATAAAACAATGTATGCATTGGTGCACCGACATTAAAATATACACATTGGTGCATTGAAAATAATGAATACACACCAATACATATTATTGTATTATATGCATCACTACATATATTATAAAACACATGT
>LPNX011106979.1:368977-403977 GCA_001517045.1 Pseudotsuga menziesii | reverse complement strand
TGGTGCTTTGTGGACTCGAAAACCTAATTCTCTTAGGTGCCACGATAATTCCATGCCATGTTTTTTCTTTAAAGGGCCACCAGGTATTCTATTTGAGAGGAATCTATGTTGGTTGTTACCATTTCAGCAACCTTTTCGAAAACAAGGCTGTAACAGCCCTATATCAATACACTTCCACCTGCTGCCTATAGTCTACAATAAACTGCAAACTGTCAAACTTTGATAACCCTCCCTACCTGCAACCATAGTAAACACCAAACTGAATCAAAGGTTAGGGCACATGGATGGCCTAAGGAAAGATTCATGTTCATGGTTTTTCTTCTTAATGGTTTGAATTTAATTCTGCAGTTGGAGGATGCCATTGAGAAGATGTCGGTCGTCGAGTTTGTAAGGACTGTTAGGAGAAAAGATGAGAAACAAATAATAGAAAATGGGTAAAAAAGATCCACTGGGGTCCCCAAGTCTATGTGGAAGATGCAATGGGATAACGAATAAAGATGGAAACATCATACTTAATGATTCTCACAACAAGCCCATGCTCGTATCTCTGTAGGTTCATCCATGAACTTCCTCCCCTAAACTTTTTCTTTACTCTTTTTTATAAGTCAACAAAAATGTATTTATATGTGCACTACAAAAGCATTCCATGAGCTCCTCAAAGTGCATTCTGTTAGAACAATATTTCCATATATAAATATTATTTACTATAAAGTTTTTTTTTTGTAACTAGGGGAATCGATGATTGGAGCTAGGATGGTACTCGCATGACACGGGGTCCAGGGATCCATTCCCTCTACCACTATACCCTTAGGTGCCCCACGGCCACCACAGGACATGGGACATAGGTAAACTCGGGTGGTATTTTATCTCGTGACCTCCAATTTACAACAAGTGACTTCATAACAATTGAACCGCTAATGAGCCACACCCATGCAGGCTATTATTTACTGGAAAGTTAACATTTAATAGATAAAAAATATTTATCGAGAGTATTTCGTGACATTTTATTCATATAGTAAGACAACATGGATATTTCCTCTATTTTTTGTTTTATATTGTTTGACAGGATGGTGGTATTAACAATGTCCACACATGTCCAGTAAAAACCTATTTATATGTGTATTTAATATATTTTTGTCTTAAACTTTAAAATTTGTGTGTTGTTTTCGTTTTAATACAATGGTTAAATAAATCTTGTCGAATAAAAACACAAGTTTCCACATTAGTGAGGCAATGGTATTGTAATATAGAATTTAAATGCAAGTTGATATTCTGGTGGAAAATGTGTGCTGGATAGATTGATTGCTCATTTCCTTCGCAGGACATGTGGAATGTGACTCCAGAACCACATCTCTTGGTGGAATTACCCCAAGAACACACTTTCCAGACAACATTAGCTGATTTAATTGTATGCCCATTTTTTATTTCATAGAGTATTTTGATATTTTCCATGCCTAGCAAAATGACCACTTGTGTATAGGTCTAGGAATGGATTATTTATTTAATTTATAAATTTAATTTCCATCCAACACAATGGTTTTCCATTTATTAGGACAACCCTTTGCAAGCAGTATGAGGCAATGGACTTGGTGAAAGGCGATTGATAAGGTAAGGGTTCTTGCATTGCCCACATTCTCCCTAGGTATTAATATTTTATATGACTTGCTTGTACCTGTCGTATAATATAACTTTGCTCTTTTTATTTATAGCCTCTTCATCATGCTTCCTATCCAATGTTTGTATAGAAACATAAAAATATCAGACTTAACTGTCTTTGTTTTGTTCTTGTTGTGCCATTCCCTGATTTTAGCACTCTTATGTTCTCTCTATGCATTGCCCACCTCTGATTTTTAACCACTTTCCCTCTATCAGAACTGTTTGTTTTTAGCTTTTGGCTCCATTTCTTCATCGCTTCTTTAAATTACTATTCCAAATTGTGTTTTATTTTTCATTTTCTACCAAAATCTTGGAATTTTTTGTTCCTGTTTATTTTCTACCAAACCAAAATATTGCACGAGAAGCCTTTTTAGGTGGAAATGGAGGTTCTTTTCCTGTCGTCCAAGTTTCTTCCAACCTTCTCATGGGGAAGAGGAGTCTCAAGTTTTAAAACCTAGTAAGAGAAATCATCCTTTATCCTCCATATATGAAGCTAACATTTGTAGTTATATTACAACTGTATTATGATAGATTTCTTGGTTTGGCATGGGAAGCTTTGTTTGGGGTTGAAACAGAGGTATATTGTCATTCTATAGGATTTGTCTTATAGTAATAATTTTTAGGAATTGTGGTGACATTTCCACCTCGTGGCTCTTGTTTGACAAATATCTAATGTCTAGCTTAGGATTTTCCTATTGATTATTTCTGAAGTGGATCTATTTATTAAGGAGAAGATTGGGTTTGAACCATTCAACCCTATATACTCTTTAATCACTAAAGCCTCCATGAGATCCTCAATTGACCGTATCTTCCTAAATTGGATTTGTTAGGCACTAATCACAGCTTTTATGCCATTTTAAATCTTAATTCATATTTCATTTTTTGTTTTATAAGATCTGAAAATTTCTGTCATTTACATGTATTAAACTCATCCCTAAAACATCAAATCACATGGTAGGTTTGCCCCAATTTGTGGATGGGAAT
The DNA here is from genome assembly GCA_001517045.1 of Pseudotsuga menziesii. Taxonomy (NCBI): domain Eukaryota; kingdom Viridiplantae; phylum Streptophyta; class Pinopsida; order Pinales; family Pinaceae; genus Pseudotsuga; species Pseudotsuga menziesii. The sequence continues at coordinate 401,337 of LPNX011106979.1, read as the reverse complement.
TACCTTCTGTAAATCTGCTCTGTAGTGCTGATTAAATATGGTCTAAAACATAACTAAAAGGTTGATTTGTAGGGTTGAAAACTTCAGATTAATAAGTGAAATTCCTATATCTTCCCTAGTTTTAGCCTCATGTGTACCATATTTCAAATATAACTAAAGGTTAAAACATTATGCTGTTACAAATCTTGGTTTCTAGTTGGAAAAGACATATCATTTCCAATTTTGTAGCAGCATTTAATTTATTAATTAAGATCTCAAATTTGAGTATATTTTCACATATACACTAATAAATTCTCAAACCCTAATTCTTCACTACTAAAATTCCTTGTAGCATCAACTAGTCCATTGATCGTATCAATCCACTTAACATTTTCTTCTGGAACTAGATCTTGTAATAGAAAATAATGCATCTCAATAGAAGATAGAGCCTAGAACCTACTGCCTTTATAGGACATATATGGTGTTAACACTTTCCATTGCATATAACATTGTAATACCTGCAACATCTATGATATAGCCCACTTGAATGATGGTAGAGAGACTTATTGTAATTTTCAGTTTCTGTTATTTTATGCTTGGTTTTTCTTTCTGTCATTGTTCTTTTCTATCACCTTTCTCTCTTCCTAATAAAAAATTTGGAAGTTCATAGGATGCACATTGGACCTAGATGAAACCATACAATTTTCATATGCATAGAGGGTGTGAATAAGACCATTCTGTAAGGACCCTATTTGGTTGTGATGAATAAGTATGGAAATATTGCAAGTAATTAGAAATACACATGCAAATGTGTACATCAAACCAATATACAATAGATGCTATGTTTTGAATAAGTGCTTACAAAATTTAATCTAGGAATATAATCATTCCACTAGAAATAATTGAAAGAGATAAGTTATCCAAGGTATTGATTTATCGACTGCTGATTCTTGAAGTGTATCTATGGATTCTCTTGTCCATAGACACAAAAACTCCACAAGACTGTACATCAATCACAAGCACTTATTGAAGATCCAAAAACATGGAAAGGAATGCGACTTTCCACGGTTTTTTAAATTTTTTTGAAACATCCAGGTTTCATCGCAATATCGATGAACTTTCGTCCTAGGTATTACAAAACCTTAGAAACCCTAGGTGTCTTTCCACGAACACCGTCACTATAGCGACACAGTTTCATGGAAAAATTACCGTTCAACTTGCAGATTTCATTGATAGAGATTGGTTTTCCATGGTTTTGTGTGGAAGAAATTTCTTTTCAAATTCCAGAATTCATCTATAGATAAACAAACATTCGTCGAAACTGTTCCATGGTTTTGCGTGGAAACAAAAATTTTCCTAGCATTTTTTTTCCATATTTTCGTCGTTATAGGGATGACAATTTTGTCGATAGAGTGATGAAATGTAGAAAATGAATTAAAAAAAATCAATTTCAAGGCCACCATATAGACTACACATGGTATCTAGTTTTCGTCTCTATATCGACGACTTATAAAGTTTGTCGTTATAGTGATGAAATAAGTGCCACAAAATATTGCGACTGTTAATGTAGCTGAGAAAGATACTAGGAGTATTGTTCGGTGAAAAGATAGAGACTACAGCGATCAAGTGTGACAACTATATTTGTATAAATCTTTCCAAAAATCATGTGTTTCAATACAATTTGAAACGCGTATAAATGAATTATCACTTCATTCGATAAAGGGTCTAGAAAGGTATTGTAAAATGTCACTACATTGATATTGATGAGCAGATTATAGATGTGATGACAAAGCCTCTATTTCTGATGAAGTTTAGACACTTGAAAGATATTCTTGGTATGGAAGATAATGTATCCCTCACTGAAAGGGAGTGTTAAATGTACAACATGAGGAGTCATTCTCCATGATACTTATGTTTTATTAAGTCCAGAACTTATGTTGTATTAAGTTCATAAACTTATGTTGTATTAAGTTAAGAGCTTTTGTTGTAACAATATAGGATGTTGAGGTCATGAGATATGTTTGTAGTATGATCTTATGTTGTATTAAGATTAGGAACTTATGTTGTATTAATATCAGGACCTTGTGTTGTATCAAGGTCAGAGAGTTGTGTTGTATCAAGTTCAGAACTTATGTTGTATTAAGTTCAGGAATCTTGTGTTGTATCAAGACCATATGACTTGTGTTGTATCAAGTCACAAGGATATACTATGTGATGTATGGCTATTCATGGTCACCAAAAGATATAAGTCTCCTTTAGGGATTAGATACCCCTAAATTGATTTAATTTAGCATATGACTATATGACCCAAGGTAATACAAATGATCATAGGTTGGAAACAATTCTTCTGAGTATGCTATGATAAAGATGATTAATTAATTAAACACTCATAGAACATGTAGGAATTAATTAATGATAAATGAGATGAGCATAGAGATAGAGTAAGGATTTGAATTTCCAATGGCATACCTCCATTGAACTCAAATTTCATAGACACCGGTTAAGTATAAGTTGTGGAAAACAAGTTTTAGTTAATTAAGGATTCTACTCCTTCATTTATGCAAAGTGGTTGTTGCGGATGACATCAATTTTGAAGAACTAAATACATTCATTTAAAATCTTGACTAATGGTCAAGCAGTTAGTTGATTAGTTCACATTCAATTCAATTCAATTTAGTTTAGATCAGTTTAATTCAATTTAGTTTAGTTCAATTTGTCAACATTCAGTTAAAGGAAGTTAACACCAGTGAATTAATGGACGGCACATATCTTCAGTGTGAGATATAATTACGAGGTGAAAAATTGGCACCAAGTCAAGGTAGCTGAAATAGTTAATATGTGGGAAATGCACATGGTGTTCAGAGTTCCCAAAATTCATGCAACCATTCGCTATCTCTCATTGCATGACTGAATAAGCTTGTTATTAGAGTGTTATGAACTTGGCAAGGTTGGGACAATATTCCAAATGATTTCTATTCTCTAGTTATACTTAGATATATCTTATCAAGAAATATTCAAGTGTTGTAAAATCATTCTATGCTATTATATATTATAACCAAAGGATTGTTTCCTGGGTTTTTCATCCTCCAGATTGGGAGGGTTTTCTCATGGTATATCATATGTCTTATGGATTGAATAATTTGTGTGTTTGAATTTTTTATGAGATATACATGCACTAAATTCTTTTATCAAAAATTTTAAAGTTGAAGTATATTTTCTCAAACATTAACAGAGGCTCCCAATGAAAACTCAATAATGTTAAGGCCTGAGGACATACAATCAATAAAATTATACTTTTAAGGAAGATCATAGATGAAATTAAGGATAGAGTATTTAGTAATGAAATTATTATCATAGGGGTATGAAAATATCTAATAAAATAAAACACATAGAGAACACCAACTTGCAACTCAAAAGAAAATTCTAAAGACTAAAATATGTTAAAGTATGAGAATCCATAAATAGTGAGACCAAATAAAAGAGGTAAATCAGGGGTAGCTATTATTACAAATGGTCCCAACCCATGGAGATAATATTTGGAAAATGATGAAAAAATTTAAAGGAATGTCAAGATTTATCATAGCCTCTAAGAGATATTTATATAAAGGAACAACCTCATCCCATGGAGAACATATGATAGAACATTGAGCTGGATGTAGAATCCCCATCCATCATACCGACCATAAGAGGGGGTATATACGAATTCAATGTTACCAAAATTTTCCCCATGGGCCATTATTCAATTTCATATCCAATTTAAACAACCCAGGGGAAACATAAACTAAGAAATACATGTGCATGTACATGAATACAAAAACCAAGGTAAATTAAATCCATATACACACATATCATGTATAATCAAGTGTATTCATCACAAAAATTAAATATAAGTGTTTTCCATTCATAGAAAAGAGAATATGTATCTTTAATAAAGGAATGTCCAAGAAACTAGTTGTGTAAGAGTGATTTTCTACCAAATTGTAGGTATCGGTCACTGATACCACCCCCAAGAAGAACTATAAGGAATTAGGGCAAAGGAAACTCCTATAGGATTCTCTATCCTAGTCCCAAACCCATTTTCTTGCATGCTTAACCAAAAGCTTCACAAATTAGCAATTACAGGAATATCACTCAACTATCTATCCAAATATTACTGGGCATGTTCTATTATTTTCATGTAAATCAGTGGTAAAAGTTGTTAGTCGACTGGTTAACAAGTCATCTGGACTTTAAATTGACATTAGGTGGCAGTCTAGTCAATTGGATGACTAGAATAGTCTACTAGTCGATGACCATGACTAGTCAATGAGCATTAAGTAGGAAGGAATTCAATAAACACTTGGATAAAGAGAAGCTCAACTAGCGGTTGACTAAAGATGACTTAGTTAAGTTGAGTATAAAAAAAGAACTGAAATTTATTAGGAATTTATGGGTCTTCATTAATGAAGAATTTAATTGTAACTAATTTGGTTGTCGTGAATTAGAGTATTGCATATATACATATGATGTAATGTAAAAGGCTAAGAAGGACTTGTATGTCTTGAGTAGTAGATTGTAATGAATTCATGCTTATCAATTTTGATCTAGTAAATCATGTTATAAACACTAGTTAAGAATGTTGATAATATATGAGTGATAAATCTCAATTGTTTGGTAGTTTTTTCCTGTAAAGGGTTTTCCAAAATAAATTTGTGTATTTTGTGAATGTATTTTAGCCATTGTTAAATTATATTATATCTAACTATTAGAATCATTATGCATAATCATTGTAAGAGGTATTTAAATACTTGATAGTCATTGCACTCTCTTCTACTTCCCCACATAGCATAAGGAGTCATTTCCATGCTTTTCTCAGGAAGTATAACACATGCAGTTCTTATTAGTGTGTGTAGAAATACTCCAAACTTATGTGTGTTATTGGAGAACATCATGTATCATCAATTCATGGATTCTCAAGAATCCAAGAGAAGAAAATACACAATGGTTAAAATTTCCTATATTTCCCAACCTATACTATCACCTATATAGTCCATACTCTTCTTTCTAATTTCTACAATTTTGCTCCTCACAGTGATAATTTCTAGTTAATTTCTCATTCTAGTAATTGGCTATACAGAAAAAACAACATGAGAAACTATGTGGAGTAAAATAATACATGGAAAAATAGTTATATAATATAAAGGATATGAAAGGATGGTGAAAATATAGTTGGCGTTACTTATTACCATAAAGAATAACTCTTACAATTTCCATAGAAGTATATTCATCCCATGCTTCCATAACTACTTGAGAAGAATTTTTTGCCCAACCTCACACATGCATGCAATGATTGGATTGAATAAGTCAACTTGAGGTAATTGGATCATTTAAGGAACCTGGAACCAAATGGATGAGTTATAAGGATGAAACAATCTTGGAAAAAGAGGATTAAATATCCCACAGTTCCCTTTCCTCTTCCCCTCCAGTGGAATCATAGTTCCCATAGTTCTCTTTACACAACCATATTGAACCATTTCTTGGTTTATCCCACAATAATAAGAGGGGGGAGGTTGAATCAGTATTGTCTCTTAATAAATAAAACAAACAATAATCAACAATTGAAACACAGTTTTTATCGTGGAAACCTCAAAGAGAAAACCACCAACAAAAATTCATTAACAAGATGAATTTTACAAAATTGTTTATCTACTATTACAGAAAGGATACAAAACACACCCTATGACTAGAAGGAGGCTTCGACCCCCTATAGACCCGTGGCCTACCCTAGTACCACCCTATTAATCTAATCTGATTTTCTCAGTATTTTGGAACAATTGTAAAGTATTCACTTTGGACTCTGTCAAGCTTCCTAACAAAGACACTTAATTATTTACACATTCATTTATTTAAATAACCTATACCTATTTCATATCAACACAACTCTCCTTAGTTGTGCTCTTTTGTTTTGAATCATGAATTTTTATTTACAGACACAACCAATCATCTTCTATCCATTCTATAATGTCCCCAGCCCTCAAACCGGCCAAAGAGGATGCTACCATACATCAGATCATCCGGGCATCTAGCCCCATGAACATGAACATACATATATGTAATGCTGAAGCATGATACTTATAACATAAAACATATTACGAAGCATAATCATTCATATACACAATGGAAGAAAAACATATCAATCAACACTCATGCATATATAGATCGGCATTTAACATGTGCCTTATCATTCGTCAATGGTAAATATAATTGCAAACACAAGTTAGGCAAGAATACTTATCTTATAGAGAACTTGTTCTGCAACCAGCTATGTCGCTGCAACGTTCCACCCAACCATAGGTCACGTGCTCTTTAATCTCTCAGCAATGCTGCCACCCCTGAGATGGGCATGATTCCCCAAGGAGTAAGGAACTAGCAGGCTCACACATAGCCAAGGATAAAAACACCACAAAGTTACACAGTTCAGCCAAGCCAACACGGTTGGGATTATCAGGAGAACAACAAATCAGCCAAGCCAACAAAGTTGTGTTTATCAGGACACCTAGGAGCTAGGAAAGGCTAAATGCTAAGATGGTGAGCTCATTGAAGAGCTACAGACACCAAAACCAGAGCCATCCTGGCTTCTAGAACACCCACACACACCCAACATAAGGAAATCAGTCCCTTCTCTACAACGCAGTCCCTCAGACCTTGATCTCCCTTCCAGTGCTATTCAGGGGTTGTGGAGAAGAAATCCAGCTCAGTAGCTCTATCTGTGTGGTTCTCAACTCACTAGGTTTATCAAGAAAATCAGGCCCTCATTTACCACTCCAATGTAGTCCAAGGACAAAACCACTACATGCAAGCAGCCAAATAGATATTCAAGATTTTACAGGGGAAAAACACAGTCGACCAGAACGTAGGAACTTACAGCAATCTTCAACCGATACCACCATAAAAATGGAAAACATAGCCAAGAAATCGTGGGAAAACAACAGCCCACAAACAACCATGAACCCACAGCACCTGATCCTCAATGTAATCGCTGTAGAATCTTGCGCAGGCAGAAGAATGGGGAAGGGATAGACTCCCACTCTGTTCATGAGGGAAAAGACACAACCAACAGTTACAGTTCAAAGATGAACACCCAAGACATTACCTTGTCCGATCAAGAGCGCAAAATAGGAAAAAGGAATCAATAATGAAAACACAGACATGATCTTGCCAGTCAACAGCTTTCCCAACTAACAACAGAAATAACTAAGCTGGTGGTTCGATGAGACAAGGGAAGGTGAGCGAAGAGAGTGGTGACACATGGATTTTCACCCATGGCTCAATGTTCAGCATTCCCCCTCCATATCCTTTGGAATCATGCCCTTTTCAATTTGGTTGCAATGAACATAGCTGGTTGGGTCATTTAATTAAAAATGCACATTTACATTATGTCGCAATTTAATATATGTTGTATGTCCCAATATACCATCGGTGACCATTCCAATCTGAAACATAACATAACTAAATCGATGGTGGGGCCTTTTCCCTTAGCTCCTCACCATGATTATTTACAACATATGTATCACATATATTTAATGCAAACGGGGTCAAAACTGGGGTGTTACATTCCCCTCCCCCTTCAATAGCACTGTCCTTAGTGCTTTACAAAATTTGAACAAAATGCTAAACTGGTACTGCCTCAGTGTTCCGTAGGATTGAACAAAAATGGATGTTCCAATCGCATGGCATCACCCAGCTCCCACGTAGCCTCTTCAGCTCCATAGCTCTCCCATTGCACCTTTACCTACCCTATGGCTCGGTTCCAAATCATTGTGACCTTCCTATCGAGGATGCGCATAGCTCTATTTGGAACTCTCCCTCGGGTTCCACCTGAATCACATCCCAATTCATCACATGGTTAGGATCATGTACATATTTCTTAAGCAAAGAAACATGAAAAACATTATGATCTCTAGTACTAGTAGGAAATGCAATTCTATATGCAATAGGCCATATTATTTCAAGCACTTCAAATGGCCCACAGTATCTAGGTGACAGCTTGGCACAACTTCCAAGCTTCAAGGAAATTTTCTTTGCTTTCACTCTGAGGTAAACATGATCCCCAACACTGAACTATCTGTTCCTCCTATGGTTATCTGTATAGCTTTTTTGTCTGTCATGTGTTGTTTTTGGATTCTGCCTAATCTTTACAACCTCTTGCTCCATTTCCTTGAGCAATTCTGGTCCAAGCACAACCCTGTTTACTGGGTTATCCCAAGTCACTGGTGTCCTACACCTTCTTCCATACAAAGCTTCATACGGACTCATCCCCAAGGATGCTTGCTATCCATTTTTATAAGCAAACTCTACCAAGTGTAAGTAATATTCCCACTTGGTTGGTTTGTCCATCACATACATGCAAAGCATATCTTTAAGCACCCGATTAACTCTTTCTGTCTGCCCATCTATCTAAGGATGGTATGCAGTGCTGAAGTTTAGCTTTGCACCCAAATCTGCAAACAACCCTTTCCAAAAATTGGAAGTGAACTTGACATCTCTATCAGAGACTATTTCCTTCGGCAATCCATGCAATTTGAAAATCTCCTTCATGAAGATCTTTGCAATGTCATCAGTCTTATGTGTAGACTTTACCAATATAAAATGTGCTTCCTTTGTCAACTTTTCTACTACAACCATGATGGATTCATGTTGTCTACAAGTCATCGGAAATCCTGTAATAAAATCCATGGAAATAACTTCCCATTTCCATTCTAGAACTGGAAAAGGCTGCAACAAACCTGCAGGATGTTGATGCTCAACCTTTACCTGTTGACATTTCATGCACCTTGAAATGTAATCAGCTATGTCCTTTTTCATTCCTAGCCAAAAGTACTGCTTTCTAGCTGTAGCAATTATCTTCTGATATCCTAGGTGACCAGAATACAAAGCTTGATGGATTTCATCCATAACAGCTCTCCTCAATTCCACTACATTCAGAATATAAATTCTTCCTTTATAAGTGAGAATTCCATCTTCTTCCAATTTATATCCTTCACACTTCTTCTCAAGACTTTGCTGCTGCAATTTGTCTTTTACCTACTCATACAATTCATCTCCAGCAACATGATTACCAATTTGTTGCCTCAAGTATGATTGGAAAATACTAAGAGATGCCACATGCATTTCTTGTATCTTTCTGCTGAGCGCATAAACTACCTTATTCTCTTTCCCTTTTATGTGCTTTATTTCGAAATCAAACTCACATAAAAATTCCAGCCATCTTGCTTTCCTAGCGTTCAAAGTAGGCTGATCAAATAGATACTTCAGACCACAATGATCTATCCTGAGCTCAAATCTTCTGCCCATCAAGTAATGTATCCACATATTGAGAGCATGTACTATGGCTGTGAGCTCTAGATCATGAGTGGCATAGTTCTTCTCATGCTCCTTCAACTTTCTTGATTCATAACATATCACATGGTTGTCCTACATAAGGACTCCTCCAAGACCTTGTCCGCATGCATCGATATATACCACAAAATCCTTCTCTGGATCTGCAACCTTCAATACTGGTGCACTGCTGAGAAGATTCTTCAACTGCTAGAAGCTTTCTTCACATTTCGAAGTCCATTCTAACTTTACTCCCTTCTTTTGCAAAGAAGTGATGGCATGTGCAACCTTGTAAAATCCCTCCATGAATCTCCTGTAGTATCCTACAAGTCCCATAAAAGATCTTACATCTGTCACACTTCTTGGAGTAGGCCAATTCGTAATGGCTTCAATCTTCTCAAGGTCCAAGGATATACCCTCTTCTGAGATAATGTGACCCAAATACTGTATTCTATCTCTGTAGAAGTCGCACTTGCTCAGTTTTGCATAGAGCAGATGTTCCCTAAGAAATTGTAATGTCAATCTCAAATGCTCTTCGTTTTCTTCCTCATTCTTAGAATAAACAAGAATGGCATCAAGGAAAACAAGAACAAACTTGTCCAAATACTTGCTGAAGACACTATTCATAAGGCACATAAATGTAGCTGGTGCATTTGTGAGACCAAATGGTACCACTACAAACTCATAATGTCCATACCTTGTTCTGAAGGTTGTCTTATGAATGTCTTCATCCTTGATTCTCACCTAATGGTAACCAGACCTCAAGTCAATCTTGGAAAATACCTTTGCTCCTCTCATTTGATCAAAGATGTCATCAATCCTAGGAAAAGGATATTTATTCTTGACAGTAACCTTGTTCAATTGTCTATAATCAATACATAACTTGAGTGTACCATCTTTCTTCTTCACAAACAAAAGCGATGCTTCCCAAGGAGACACACTCGGTTAGATATACTTCTTTTCCAACAACTCTTGCAATTGCATCTTCAACTCTAGAATCTATGGTGTACTCATCCTGTAGGGTGTCTTGGACACTGGTGCTGCTCCTAGAACAAGTTCAATGGTGAAATCAATGTCCCTCTTTGGATGAAGTCTTGGAATCTCATTAGGGAATACATCCTTGAATTCCCGTAACACCTGATAGTCCTCCAACCTAGGATTTTCATCGCCTGTTGGTTCCAAAATATGAGCTACATACAATTGGAAACCTTTCCTACAGAACTTCTTCAACTACATTGTTGAAACCTGTCTTACTGAAATTACCTTTGGAATACCCTTCACAACTACTGGGTTTCCTTCTTCATCTCTGCATTCAAAAGTCTTGTTATAGTAGTCAAGCTTCACTATGTGAGCTTCTAACCAATCCATTCCAATGAGAATATCATAGGAACCAAGCGGTAGAACATTCATATCTACACAAGTGATCAATCCATTCATAACTAATGGAGACTTCTCTACCAATTCACTGACCCTTCTCTTAGTCCCAGTGGCCAGCTAAACTAACCAAGGTTTCCTATGCTTGTCCTTCTTAAAAGCACAAATATCCACTACTCTAGGAGTAATGTAACTGTGAGTAGAACCAGCGTCAATCAAAATAGAAATAGATTGTTCAACAATCTTACCTGCAACTTCAACCACAGTTGACTGGTGATCTGCTTGGCGGTCCTCCAGTGCTGCATAAATTCTAGGGACTGCTCTTGCCACTTGACCCACTATTTATGCTCCCTAGATGTTATAAGCTAGCCTTGCACTTTCATTCTCAACTGGAGAATATTTGTTCAAGTGGGGTCCTTCAAATTTCCAACATTTGAGTGGACCTTTATTTTGATGTGGCTCGTTAGGCTTCCCACCTGTCACTCCAACTGGATTACTCATAGCTTGGGATGGTTGCTTCTGCTGATTTCTGAATCTATAAGGTTTGAAACCTTTCCTTTTCTAGTCAAACTTCTCATTCTTCTTGTCCTTCCATGCCTTATGGTAATTAGGTTTACCCTTGCTTTTCTCATAGCAATACTTATCCTTCCTTATCACTTATTTAAGAGTCCTAGGCTCATAAAAATCAATTCTATCTTTGTAGGCTTGAGGCAATCCACTCAAAAACCGCTGGACCTTCACTTTTTCATCCCTAATGTACCAGACATACCTCAACAATTTCAATATTTTGTTTGCATATTCATCCATGGTCTGTTGTCCCAATCTCAGCTCATGGAACTCCTTGATCTTGTCATCATAATACCTGTCAAAGAGGTATTTCTGCCTGAAATACTTCTTGAATTGTTTCCACTTCAGTTTCCTTTCACTGATCTTCTTTACTTGCTTGAAGTGTTCCCACCAAATGGATGCTCTTCCATTCATATTGAATATGGAAACTCTTGCCTTCATGTTTCTTGAATAATCCTGTACTTGGAAGTACTTCTTTATCCCAAGGAGACAAGCTTCAGCTTCTTGTCCCATCTTTATCTCACCATCAAATGTAGGAGGTTTAGCTTTCCTAAATTCATCTCGAGAGTGATCCCTATGGTGCCTTCTTCTTTTCCTTTTATGAGAAGATGAACTTGTATCTCCAATGGATTATTTAGAGTCAGATGATCCATTGGAATTCCTTCTCCTCCTCCTAGTGCTTCTCTTACTACCTTCTGGTCTTGATGTACCTCATCCAGAATCTATCTTTCTCTGCAATTTTGTCAAACTCTGCAACATGTCAGCGTTCAACTGATGCTGCTCTTCCTGGGATTTAATCAAGCTTCTCATGGTGGCTGCAACCTCAGATGGTGTCTCTTGGAATCTCCTTCCATTAGACTCTATGTCATCATTTCCATTCCAGACATTTTCTCCCATGGCATCTTCTGCACACTCGTAAGAATCCCAAGCATCATACCCATCATGGGTTCTCATGACTGAACCACCTCTTGCTTTACCACACTGTCCTTTCTGGAGTATTGCTCTTGGAAGTTGTCTATAATTCTGCAATGTGTTAGTAACACACTGTTATATGCATATCATTAATATAAATCAAAACTAATTACCTTCCTCTTTTGGAAATTCATAAAACACAATCTTGCTTAAAACACAAAATTTTGCTCTCTTTCTTTCCAGCCCTATGACCACTGATAATCTGCTGAAATCTACTGAAAGACAGTTGAAAACTACTTGAAAAATTACTGAGAAGTTCCTTTGAAAAACCCAAATCTCCTTAGTCCCAATCGGACACTTCAGTGGTCAAAACATCTAGCTCATCAACGGTCTGTTTGCTTATTTCTTCCCAGCATTTCGATGGAAAACGAACTAAACTTTCGATTTGCATCAGCAAGAAAATCGACTGTTCATCGGGTGCACAGTCCCTTGAGCAGCTGCAATAGTGGTAAGTGATCCTCCTATGGCTTCCGCGGGCATCTTTTGGCTATCGGCCTACTATCCATCGGGTGGATAGTGCTTTGGACTGCCACAACAGTGGTTTCATGATCCTTTGATTTCTTCTGATCAGTGGCCTGATCATTAATACTTTTTCGATGACTTTATACTCTTAAATTTTTTTTTCTAATCGGGTCCTTAATCATCTATCGTTTTGAACTTCGTCAGCGATAGCATAGACTAACCGCTGCATCGGCAGCCGCATGCTCTACGCATCGAACGGTTATTCTCTTCGGCTTCTGCAACGGTGGCCCACAATCCTCCTATGTCTTTCGCATCTCACAAATTTATCGACGGTCAGAGCGACTAGTCTTTTGCGGCATCGACGCTAGGATGCACTTCTCATCGGGTCACCACTTCATTATGTGGCCGCAATGGTGGGTAGCAGAGTCACTATGGTCTCCATGAGGCACTCATCGGCGGTCGGAGCAGTTGTTGATTGCAGCATTGGATGGATAGTTGACTAAGAAGCCGTAACTGCAGTTCACCTTCATTGAACTTTTTCCAATCAGCGATCCGATCCACTAACATTTCCCGATGGCTGATGATCTCGTGCCTTAGAGAAAATTTTGAATTTTCTTCTTGCCTTGTCTTCTGCTGCATCAACTCTTCCATCTTCTATTCATCGGCGATGTCAATGACTATTCTCCTGCAATCAGCAACTAAAACACAACCATCACGGTATTGGTAAGCGGAACCTATATCCATTAGAGGATTAGTGCACTAGGCTTCTGCAACGACAACGCTTTGAACCACTAATTCCTTCTGATGTTCATCAGCGACCCGTACAACTAACATTTCCCGATGGATGATGAAGTCAACACTTAGAAAAATTTTATAAATTTTCCTCCTCTGTCTTCCGCCGCATTGGCCGTCGAATTAACTATCCATCGGGTGGATAGTGTCTTAGATTGCCGCAACGGTGGGTGCACCATCAGCTAAAAGTTTCCAATGTAGTTCACCAGCAGTTCCCTCGTCTAACCATCGGCGATGAAAACAACTATCTTCCGTCGATCGCCGATGGTCAGACTTAGAAAAAAATTTCAAAATATTTCTCTTTACTTTCTTCCGTTGCTTCATCGGCTCGACCATCTCCTATCCATCGCCAACCAAATCAACTATTCTCTTTCAATCGGTGAACTGAAGCACATTGGCATCGGTAGTTGAAAATTTTCCCCGTCGAAAGACTAGTGCTCTAGGCTTCTACAACGACGGGCGCATGAACCACTAACGTCTTCCGATGGCAAATGATTTCGCTACCTAGAAAAAAATTCTGAATTTTCCTGCCACAATTTTTCAATCACTGCTGGGCAGAAGGAAATATGCCTCTACTATCTGATCTTTCATGACCCATTTAGGCCCATGCTGCAACCAGAGCTTTGATACCACACTATAACGTCCTCGACCCTCAAATCGGCCAAAGAGGACGCTACCATACATCAGATCATCCGGGCATCTAGCCCCATGAACATGAACGTACATATATGTAATGCTGAAGCATGATACTTATAACATAAAAAATATTACAAAGCATAAGCATTCATATACACAACGGAAGCAAAACATATCAATCAACACTCATGCATATACAAATCAGCATTTAACATGTGCCTTATCATTCATCAATGGTAAATATAATTGCAGACGCAAGTTAGGCAAGAATACTTATCTTATAGAGAACTTGTTCCGCAACCAGCTACATCGCTGCAGCGATCCACACAACCATAGGTTGTGTGCTCTTTAATCTCTCAACAATACTACCACCCCCAAGCTGGGCATGATTCCCCAAGGAGTAAGGAACTAGAAGGCTCACACATAGCCAAGGATAACAACACCACAAAGGTACACAGTTCAGCCAAGCCAACATAGTTGGGTTTATCAGGCGAACAACAGATCAGCCAAGCCAACAAAGTTGGGTTTATCAGGCCACCCAAGAGTTGGGAAAGGATAAATGCTAAGATGGTGAGCTCATTGAATAGCTACAGACACCAACACCAGAGCTAGCTTGGATTCTAGAACAGCCACACACACCCAACACAAGGAAATCAGTCCCTTCCCTGCAACGCAGTCCCTCATACCCTGATCTCCCTTCCAGTGCTATTCAGGGGTTGTGGAGAAGAAATCCAGCTCAGTAGCTCTGTCTGTGTGTTTCTTAACCCACCAGGTTTATCAAGAACCTCAGGCCCTCATTCACCACTCCAATGCAGTCCGAGGAAAAAACCACTACATGCAAGCAACCAAACATCTATTCAATATTTTACAAAAGAAAAACACAGTCAACCAGAACATAGGAACTCACAACAATATTCAACCGATACCACCATAAAAAGGGAAAACACAGCCAAACAATCATGGGAAAACAACAGCCCACAAACAACCATGAACCCACAACACCTGATCCTCAATGTAATCACTGGAGAATCTTGCATAGGCAGAAGAATGGGGAAGGGATAGACTCCCACTCTGTTCATGAGGGAAAATACACAGCCAACAGTCACAGTTCAGCGATGAACACCCAAGACATTACCTTGTCCAATCAGGAGCACAAAATAGGAAAAAGGGATCAATAATGAAAACACAGCCATGATCTCTAGAGGAAAGGTGGGACAATACACAGTCTGTTCATGCCAAGGGAAAATTAGTTCTCTGTGTGAATGGAAGGGATGCAACCACATATCAGCAATCCCCTAAGAGAGGGAAGGTGAACCCCTAAACAATGGAATGTGGAACCTTTTAACTCTGTCTAGTGTGAGGGAAAATGAAGAGAATCTCCATCCCCATAGTGGACAGACCATCCACTACCAAAAGGCACATCGTGGAGAGTGAGAGAAGACGTGGGCGTAGTAGTGGTTTTCCTACCGGCCAACAACTGCCCCAACTAACAACAGAAATAACTAAGGTGGTGGTTCGATGAGACAAGGGAAGGTGAGCGAAGAGATTGGTGACACATGGCTTCTCCCCCATGGCTCAATGTTCAGCATTCCCTTTCCATATCCTTTGGAATCATGCCATTTTCAATTTGGTTGCAGTGAACATAGCTAGTTGGGTCATTTAATTAAAAATGCACATTTACATTATGCCGCAATTTAATATATGCCGTATGTCCTGATATACCATCGGTGACCATTCCAATCCGAAACATAACATAACTAAATCAATGGTGGGACCTTTTCCCTTAGCTCCTCACCATGATTATTTACAACATATGTATCACTTATATTTAACGCAAACGATGTCAAAACCTGGGTGTTACACGTTCAACCATTGAATCACTTCAGAAAAAGAAACATTTCGTTCTTCCCACAGCTCAAAATTCATTTCCGCAGCCCTGTTTATCATTTTCTGGTGCATTTGTAATCTTCTTCACTAGATACAACCCGGACAGTTGATCTTTTGTCTCGATCTCTTTGGATTGTTTATCTATTCTACATATTTCCTTTTTTAAATCGTATTTCCGCACGATGTTTCTGTTTCAACGATTCCCCACTGTTGATATTCATCAGGGTTGTTCTTGAGCGTTGATATCCAGATTGCAGGATGCAGGATGTCGACTGTCCTCTTTTTCCTTTCCGCAAACTTCTTTCCTCACTGCGGAATGTGAAATCCCTGCAAGAAACCATTGGATTAGTAGTTTCTTGTCTATGTTATAATCCAGCTAGCTGAGTAGGTCCTTCATTCTTTTGTCATAATCCCGGACAGTCTATGTCGGTTTCTTGACTGTCATTTTTAACTTCTTTGTAGTTGGATGATTTTCATCTAGTGTTTTGAAGAACGATAAAAGTTACTACTTAATTTCTGCTTTGGTCACATTGGGAATTTTCTCGGTATATGTCATATACCATGTCAGTTCTCACTTTTGCAAAGCACTGAAGAACTACGCCATCTATCAATCTTCATTTCTTACTGTTTTCGCTTCCCACGTCGACTTGTAGATGAACCAATGTCATATGGTATCTTAATCACCCTCATATAGGGGGATGTGGGCGGCGTCGTGCCCCATGTCTTTGGGGTCGGTGTCTCCTTCAAGCGGCGGTGGTGGTGGTGGGCGTGGTGGAATACTTCCTGTATCTCTGTGTTGTTCATAGTTGGTTTCGATGGAACTTTCATTTCCATCGGACGTTTTGTTTGTAGTTGTCAGTTTTTTCTCGACAAGTTGTCGATCTAGTTCAACTCCTTCTGTCAATATCCAAGAAAAATGTTGTAGCTAAGATATCCTTTCTTGCAAATCCGAATGA
Organism: Pseudotsuga menziesii; assembly: GCA_001517045.1. NCBI lineage: Eukaryota > Viridiplantae > Streptophyta > Pinopsida > Pinales > Pinaceae > Pseudotsuga > Pseudotsuga menziesii. The sequence continues at coordinate 384,355 of LPNX011106979.1, read as the reverse complement.
TCTGTATTATCTAAAGCTGTGTTTGGCTAGGGGGTTATTCTTGAGATACCAGGTAGACTAGATGGATACTTTGGTTAGATGGGTATGAATGAAATGTAACCCAGTTTCCCTCCTTTTTTCGGTGAATTAAAAGATGGTCGACACCATTTCCTTCATCGTCTAGTCGACTCCATACACTGAACTCACTAGCTCATAGTCTTAGGTCTTCTTCGACAATGTTATTCACTTGGGCACTCTGGTTCGAATTTATTGGAGATTGAGGAATAACACTCTGGGGTATACCAATTTGGAGAGCTTCATGTTTCTCTATCCACGAGTATTCTTCCATTGGTGACACTTCTTCATCTACTCCCTCTTCCTGTCGGTCATGACCCGAATCTGGTGGATTGTCCTCATGTTTTGTTACTCTGGTGGGCATTCTTCTTTGGAGCATGATGGCATGCTCTATAAGTTCATCCCTTCTCTTCTTCCTCTTCTCTATTTCTATCTTCTGCAAATCCGAAGTGCTTTTGCGATTCATTGTTCAAATTATTTCTTTCATGGCCCGACTTTTCATTGCTAGCAGTGGTGCCTTCACAACCAACTCGAATTCCTCTACTCTACCTCAAAACATGACTAACTATCCCACCATATCATACCTGATGCTTTAGTAAGCCCATGTGGATCTGTCTATTTTCTCATAAAGTATTCCCACTCCCTTTCTACAATAAATTTTTCCCACACTTTTTTCTTTTCCACCTAGTTAGTGTTAGATGGTGGTTCAATTAATGATGGACGAGGCTCAACAATGTGGCCTACTCTCCTGTCAATCAGGAAATTAAAAAAAAGAGTCAGTAACGAACAAAGAAACTATTTAGTGAAGTCATTACAAAACCTCTCCTCAATTCTTTTTATAGAGACTTTCTCTTCCACGACACATTCTTCACAAAACTCGTCTACAATTCTTTCAAACCACTTCGACAGATTTGTTCGTCCACCTCTCGTCAGTCTCTGGAGTAATTCTCTATCTTTAGTTTCTACCGTATTTTTCATCCAGTAACTTCTAGAGAGATTGTGGTATGGATTCTACAAACTTATCATGTGTCTCGGAGAAGAACTTCTCCTTAGCTTGCACAATAGTCAGTTTGTTTCTTCGAGCGTAATTTTGCAGATAGTTCACGATTTTGCGCTTCCACCAGTTCTTAATACCTTGCTCTGAGATCATCTGATCATGGTCATTTCATCTGTATATGTACTACTGGAAATGAAACCAATTTTGTAATCACTCAAATTGCAAGGTTACCACTAATACACATAAAAAATCATATAAACATAACATATACAAGAGACAAGAATAGTGGATAGAATAACAGCTTATATTACTCAATACACATGTGGGTTCATACAATAAACCTAACCGAGTTATTATCTGGCTCAACATCCTATTTATACATTTACAAGATAGTTATGGTAAATACCTATTGGTTCACCAAACCGACACAACCAATGAGGCCGACCTAATCTCCAATTAGGCGGCTAACAAGTCTAGTTGGATAAGCCAACTAGCTCCTCCAACAAGTATTGGAGGGAAATGGAAGACAAGGAAAGATCCGTGTTTTCCCTATGTGCAACAGAGAAACAAAATCTATGGCACTTGGACAGTGGGTTTTCAAAACACATGACATGTGACCCAAACAAGTTCATAAAACTAAAATATAATAAGGGTAAAGTCGCATTTGGAGAAAATATGTCTTCCAAGATAATTGGGAAAGGTACAATTGTTGTCAATAGCAAGATCAAAGAAAAAAATGTATTACTAGTAGAAAACCTCAATCCTAATCTCCTCAGGGTAATTCAAACATGTGACCAAGGGAAAATCTATATTTTTTACTATGAGAAATGTGAAATCAGTAAAAAGGACTCAGGAAGAATTGTTTGCACTGTTGTAAGAAATTCAAACAATGTATACATCCTAGAAAATCAAAATCAATGCCACTTGAGTATGGTTGATGAAAGCTAGTTATGGCACAGAAGGATGGGACACTTAAACTTTGATAATATTGTCAAGGTAAGTAATAAAGAAGTCATAAGATACTTGCCTAAAATTGTGAAACCTCTAAACTCAGTTTGTAGACATTGTCAACATGGGAAGAAAACTAAAGCCAGTTTCAAAACAAAAGATCATATGACTTGACATCCTCTAGATATAGTTCACACTAATCTTTGTGGACCAACAAGGACTAAAACTATGCAAGGAGAATACTATTTTATGTTGCTCATTGATTACTACACAAGGATGACTTGGGTAACCTTTCTCAAAGAAAAATTAGAATCTTTCAAAAGGATCAAAATATTCAAAGCAATAGTTGAAAATGAGACAAAATCAGAAAATCAAATGTCTTATATCAGACAATGGGGGAGAGTTTACCTCAAACGAGTTCAATGAGTTTTGTGAGATACATGGGACTAAAAGACAATTTTCAGCTGCAAATACTCCTCAGTAGAATGTTGTTGTTGAAAGGAAGGATAGAATATTCCAAGAATCTTCCTGAAAAATGCTTAATGAAGCAAAGCTGTTAGATGCATATTGGAGAGAAGAAATATATACAACTGTCCATTTACTTAATAAAGGACAACTCAAAGTGAATAAGGACAAGGATCCTTATAAACTATGGTGTGGAAAACCAACCTCAGCTAGGTATTTAAGAGTATTTGGCAGCAATCGCTACATTAAAAGGAACGAGGTGATCTTAGCAAGTTTGATTCTAGGAATGATGAAGGAATATTTTAAGGATATTTATCCACCAAGAAGGCATACAAATGTTACAAAAGATCGTAGAAAGTGCATATGTAAGAATATATGACATAAAACCAAAAAGAATAATTCATGATGGTTATGAAAGTAGAAATGATGAAGAAAAGGAAGACTTGCAAAAGGATGAAGATATTCATGATAAAGAAGAAGAAATAGAGAAGGAACATACACAGTAAAGTGAAGAAGATTCTCCAATATATGATACAAAAACTCTATCTAGAAGAGTACAAAAGGATCATCCCGAGACACAGATCATCGGTGAAAAAGATGTTGGACTTAATACAAGGAGACAACTACTATTTAATGAACAAGACCTACTCTTAGTAGTGGAACCTAATAATTTTACAAGAGCTATAAAGAATGATGAATGGATCAAAGCCATGAATGAAGAATTGGATCAGATTGAGAAGAACAAAATGTGGTAACTTGTCCCAAGACCCAAAGACAAAAATATTATAGCGACCAAATGGGTTTTCAAGAACAAATTCAATCAATATGGTCAAGTGATAAGGGAAAAGGAAATATTATTATGTAAAGGGTATGCTCAAATGGAAGGATTGTTTTTGAAGAAACTTATGCCCCTATAGCAAGACTTGAAGCAATCAAAATGTTTTTATCACTTTCATGCCATAAAAATTTTAATGTATATCAAATGGATGTCAAGTCTGCATTTCTGAATGGAAAACTAGAAGATTTTATATTGAACAACCTAAAGGTTTTCTCTTATAAGAAAACAGAGACTATGTTTGTAAATTGAAAAAGGCACTCTATTGCCTCAAACAAGCTACAAGGGCATGGTTTTCAAGGTAGGACAACTACTTAAAGTGGCAAGGATTTAAGAGAGGGGCCACTAAACGTAATATCTACTTAAAAATCGAAGATTAAAATATGATCATTGTTGTTGTTTATGTAGATGGCATCATATTTGGAATCAATTTACAAATACTAAGTGTAAACTTTGCATTTGAAATGAAGAAGGAATTTGAAATGTCAATGTTGGGTGAACTAACATTCTTTTTGGGATCACAATTTTACCAAATAGACAAAGGAATATGTATCTCTCAAACTAAGTGCATCAAATACATGCTTAAAAGATTTAAGATGGAAGACTCCAAACCTTTTTGTAATCCTCTGATCACAAGTTGTAAATTAAGTAAATACGATGAGTCTTTGGAAGTTGACCATACCATGTATAGATCCATGATAGGCAACCTGCTATATGTGAAAACTACAAGACCAGATGTGATGCAAGGTATAGGTTTGGTTTCTAGGTTCCATTCAAGCCCAAAAGAAACACATGTAACATCAGTAAAAAGAATCTTCAAATATTTGAAAGGTAGTTTGGAGTATGGGTTGTGGTACCCAAAAAGTCAAGACTTCATCTTGAAAGCATTTACTGATGCAGATTGGGAGGGAAGTGTTGATGATCGAAAAAGAACCAGTGGAGCAACATTCTTCTTGGGAAATTGTTTGGTGTCTTAGTCAAGAAAGAAACAATCCTCCATTTCACTCTCCACAGCAGAAGCCGAATACATTGTCATTGTGTCATGTTGCACTCAAGTCATTTGGATGAAGTAGACACTATAATACTTACTAGTGAAGTATGAGCACCCAATAGTAATAAATTGTGATAATACCAGTGCCATAAATATGTCAAAAAATACTGTCATGCACTCCAAGACAAAGAACATACCAATAAAGTATCACTTCCTAAGAGAACAAGTGTCCTATAAGGTTGTCAAACTAGAGTATGTTGACACAAAAGAACAGATTTTTGATATCTTTACCAAGCCACTACCCAAGGAATATTTTGAGAATCTTAGAGGAAAGTTAGGAGTAATATTCTTACAACAGTTGTGGAAGTAGAAGCGCAATCGTAGGAGAAGATATGATGATAGGGGGAGCTGTCAGAAGGAATCCATTTGTCATTACTGTCAAAGGGGGAGAAAAATGACCAAGAGAAAATGTTGCATTCAATGCCAAAGGGGTAGTATGTTGAAAATAGTTTTCAATTGATGTCAAAAGAGTTTAGAAATGACAAAGGAATAACCAGTGAACATGATGTCAAGTAAAACTCAATGTAAGACAAAGGAATTACAAAGTCCGATGGTAGTTCGATGAGTGGTGGTCGATCGATGAAAGAGGCAGAAGAGATGATGGTATGCAGTAGAATTCATTATGAAGACTCGGCAACCATACAGTCAAGTGATCAATGATGCATATTGATTCAACAATTGGGACTTATCCCACATTTGCAGTGTGTTTGAATTTGTATGCATTTATATGCACTGGCCTCACCTTGGTTATTCCACATGTAGAGAAAAGGTAGTGTGGGGACTCTAGGTGCTTGGACTCCATGAGAAGTCACCAACCTAGAGTCTGGGATGACCTATCACAATAGGATTTGAGCCTGAAATCCTATGACAGAATCCGACGACATCTGAGGTGACGTACGAATGTGTCGGAATGCAATGATGGCAAGTACCATTAGAGGAAATTTCAACTCAAAATGGGCCTTTTAAATTTTATTCAAATTCCATGTCATCATGTGTTAGCCAATGAAATTGCTTTAAATTTGAAATACCGTATAGGTCTTAAACACTTTTTTAATATAAATTTATCATAAAAAAAACTACTTTTTTGTTTGTATTTTTGACATAACTCCCCATGTTTTTACTCAAATTTCGATCAGGAGAGCTCGTTGGATGCAGAATTAAATTCCTCATCCAATGAGTACCCACTTGGCATACTTTTGACGGACCCCGCTACCCCAAAAACAAGAAATACTTGAAAAAACGGAATGATGACATCATCATTCCATTTTTCAGGTATTTCTTGTTTTTGGGGTAGCGGGGTCTATCAAAAGTATGCCGAGTGGGTACTCGTTGGATGCAGAATTTAATTCTGCATCCAACGAGCTCTCCCGATCGAAATTTGAGTAAAAACACGGGGAGATATGTCAAAAATACATACAAAAAAATAGTTTTTTTATTTTCTTCCTCCAAAATTAATAAATATTATTTTATTATTTTAACTATTATTTTATTAGTTCATTTTAGGAGTCCCATTTTGAGTTGAAATTTCCTCTAATGTATACCTTTTGAATTATTTTAGTGCCATCGAATTTCCAACTTTGTTAGCGTAGTTTTTTCGACGTATGTAATGTTGTCGGTTATGGAATGGTGACATGTCGAATTTGTGATGGGAATGGTCATCAGATATCTGACACTAGGGTGTCGAAAAGGCGACGAGGATTTCGTCGGAGATCCAACAACAGAGTGTCGTATTTACGACGTGTTTGGGAAATTTTTTGAAATAATATGAGGACATATTTCAAATAGTTTGACCCATATTTCCACTGGTAACTATGTTCAAATCGTCAAATATTCGACGACTGTGCAATTATAAAAAAAAATTAAACATCCTGACATGTTTTCTATAGAAGTGACAGACGATTTGCGGAAATTATTTATTTCTCAACGGACGGTTTCATGAATTGTCTTATTCTTCAACGAGCGATTGCAGGAAATTGTTTTTCTTCGATAGACAGTTTGCGGGAATTTTTTAATTCTTCGAGAAAATTGTGATGCATGGAACTTTAATTTTTAATATTGTTGATAGTATTCATTCATGAAGTTTGTGACAAAATGTCAAACAAAAATATTCCTGATCCAAATGAAAACAATCGACAATTGCTTGATAGACTATGGGATGCATAGAAATCAAGGGGTGATGGAAAATGTTATTTTCCATGTACTGACTACAGGGGATTTAAGAGGAGAAGAATATTGATCTCAACATCCACAAAACATTGCAGGGAACATGGACACGCTGAGGGGGGGAATAAATATTGTCCATTTGTAGGTTTAGCCTTACAAAATTTTATATTCTTTGCTTTGGTAAATGTATGTATTATTTTAATATTTCCTATATTAATGTATATCTATTGATGTTTCCATGTATTTATAAAGGAAAGACACCCTACGACATATCGTCCAGAGGAAGTTCTTTTAGAACAAGTTCCGGATCAGGATGATGGAGCGTCTCTGTTTAATGGAGAACAAGTGAATGATCATATTGAACAAGATGATCATACCGATAACGTAATTGAAGATGATGGTAAAAATACATTGATCCATGATTCATTTAATGTTAGAATGGATGATGTTGATGATGATGATAATGAAAATGATGATGACTTTGATGATGTTTACGATATACCTCTTCTCGATAAGGCATATGAACCCCTTTATGAAGGATACAAAACAAATCTTCTCTCTGTTGTATTGTTGATAATGAACTTGAAGGTTATGAATGGTCCTTCAAACATAGCAATCACAGAGATGCTAAGGTATGTAAAATAATCCATCACATATATAGGATCGTGATAAAGTTTATCTGTATTCCTCTAATAGTTGTATTGTTAACTCATTATTGATCATCGTATGGATGAAGTGTGTTTCATTAATAATATTTTTTATTACATTAACTATATCTTTATTTTTTTGTTGTAGCTTGATAGCGTAATTTTTGTTACCACCATCAAATATTTTACCTCGCGCATATCAATATTTATCTTCCATCATGAAAGAGATTGGAATGCATTATGAAGCAATTCATGCATGCCCCAATTACCATGTTATATATTATAATCATCATGAATTTGCAACAAAATGTCCAGAATGTCATATAAGTAGATGTCGAACAGATAAAGTAACAAAAAAGGTTCCTCAGAAGGTTCTTCGTTATATTCCCATCATTCCACGTTTGCAATGACTGTTCAAGTGCAAAAACATAGCGCAATTTATGGATTACCATGCCAAGAATAGAAGTCAATATGATGTTATCCGAATTCCTGTAGATGGTTATGATTTTAGAGATATTGAGGAAAAGTGGCCTCACTTTAAAGAAGAGCGATGTAATATTAGGATTTCTTTGGTAGCAGATGGTGTTAATCCATTTTCATAGATGAAATCCATTTACATGGTGTGGCCTATTTTTGTTATCAATAATAACATTCCTCCAGGGTTGTCAATAAAGAGGGAGCACATAATGTTGTTGATGATTATTCCAGGTATTTTGTGTCTGCAACTGTTTTATTTCTAACATAGTTGTGGCATCTCATTTGTCGTATTATGTTTCCTAATTTCATATATATATATTTTTATTTTACTCTTGTGCATGTTATATATATCTTAATGGTTCTCATAATGATATAGTTTATATGTAATTCAAATCAATCAGTTAAGTTCCAAGTCAAAGATATGAATGTATATATCGAACCTCTTATAGATGAGCTACTGAATTTATGGAATGGAATCACTATGTATGATGTATCTAGACCAATACGACAAAGGGAATTTCAATTCCATGCAATGGTTGTATGGACAATACACAATGCCCCTAGGTAAACTTCATTTTGTGGTTTGTATTTTTAAGTTCCACTTTAATTGCATTTATATAGTTTATATAGTTTATATAGTTTATAATTGACATAGATATTCCATATCTATATATTGTAGGTCTTCAGACAAAGGGTAAATTTTCATGTCTAGTTTGTGGTCCTAAGATAAAATATCGTCGCTCAAAAAGCTTAAGAAAGGAGGTGTTTGATGAGTATAGGCATTTACTCTCTAAGAATCACAAGTATAGAACAACCAAAAAAAATATTTTCAATGGGAAGCAGGAGACTGCATTAAAACCACAGAGAATGACACCTCACCTTTGGAATATGCAATACAATATAAATTGTCATCATGGTACTTATGGATCATCGTATATGAATTGTTATGTATTTTAATTTTTATTGTGAGTTGTTTACTGTAGTGACCATATTTGATTTATGATGTAATTTATTTATAAACTAATATTCATGATTTCCATCGTGATCATGAAGTCATTAATGGGCTTCCATGAGGAATGAAGAGTTATCCTATACAATTCAGCAGGTTTCCCTACTATGAGCACCTACAAATTGCTCATTTGTTTGATACAATGCATATTAGAAAGAATGTTACTGAAACATTATGGAGACTACTGCAGCTAAGGAGGGTGAAATATAAAGTTGTGAAAGTTTTCAAAGACATTCAAGAAAGCAACCATGCAATGAAAGACGTCATCCAATTTCATAGCAACAGAGACCAAGTTAATATAAACTCAATTCCATGGATTTTTACGGAGCAACAAAGCAATGTTCTCAAAGAAGTAATGTGGAAAATTAAATTTCCCACTAGATTTTGTGTGAACTTGAAGAATATCATAACAAAAAAAGGTGATTTTGCGGGGGTCAAAACACATGATTTGCATGTCTTCATCAAGGTAATTATTATTGTTATATCCATATAATTTATTTATTTTTCATTTTATTGCGTATATTTTTTTTCTTGTTTGTATACTCTTTGTTTAATAAATGGTGTGGTTTGTATATTGATACAGTATGTTATACCTCCTTCTCTCCCAGACAACTTCAACAACAATGTCAAACAAGTTATATATAATCTTGGTAAATACATGAGGTAACCAACGATTACTTGCATGTGCTTAGTGTTTCTTTAATTCTCCGTATAATTTATATTTGTTTTTTGGTGCACTATTTCATGATATGTAATTTAATGTTTTTTTTTAAATATCGTTATTGGTTTGTGTCACTTGTAGATGGTTGACATCTAAAGAAATACATAAATAATATATAAAGTATTAGAGGAGATAAATTCCTTGTCTTATGCGTGAAATGCAAAAGCATATACCTTCGGCATTTTTCAATGCATAGGAACACTACCTCATTCACCAAGTTGAGGTGATTGAGTTGTGTGGACCTATGCACTCAAGGTCCATGTGGATGGTTGAGAGGCACTTGAAATTTATGAAGGGTTTTGTGAGACAACGAGCACATGCTGAGGGTTTTATGATGGAAGGATATACGGTATACCAAAACATTTTGTATGTTAGTGAATATCTTCCTATTTTAGGGTCAAAGCTCAATTTACGTTGCATTGTGGATCCAGACTCCAATAACAAATTTGAAGGGGAGAAAATGAAGGGAAAAGGTAGATCGAGGAAGGCAAAATTTAATTATTAGCTAGTGGATTTTTATTATATCGTTCATATTCTAATTGCATCAATTAAGAGCATATAATTTTTTCAGGAGATTTACACTTGTCTTTCATTTTAATGATTATTGTCATCAAGCAGTTGGTCGAGAATGGGATGCAATTCATTTATACATTGCAACCAATATTGACTGGATGAAGGTATGGATTGAACGATGTGAACAATCAGGAATATCATGGGAAGGTGTGGCTTCATTGGTAAAAGCAACACATCCCAATGGAGATAGAAATATTATAGAAAGGTAAATCGATTTAGCATATGGTTTAAAAGATAAAATGGCAAGCATATTAATCAATAACTCTAAATAATTTATTTTGCAAATTACATTTTTATGTACATGTTGTTATTTTCCATGTATTGCTGCATAACTATTGAATAGTTGTGTAATATTTTCATGTATTTCTTGTTGTGGGTAAATACTATAAGGCTATGGTCTGCAATGGTGGTAGATATCGGATCAAAAAATTGGATGAAACAAAGAAAACATCAAATTGTGGGATATATGTAGTCTTTGAGGTGACCAATGTTTCATCTAGAAGTGACAGACTTACAAAACTCTTAGAAAATCGATACTATGGGTATTTGGAAGATATTATACAATGTGACTTTAAATCCTTTAAGGTAGTTCTATTCATTGTCAAATGGTACAAGTTACAATTGAATCAACGTGATCTCGATAGAATTATTATTGAACATGATAATGGATTTACCATGGTAAATACAAGCTTGTTTGACCCAGGAACGGATCCATATACTCTTCCAAGACAATGTGAACAGGTATTTTACTCGGAGGTTCCAGGTAAAGCGGTTTGGTCATTTGTTGTGAGACACGATCCAAGGGGAAGGCCGATAAACTATAACCTAGACGATGGTAATGAAGAGGGTTCTCTAGGAGAAGAAGACGATGACGAAGAGCATGATTAACATGAGTTAGGTGATGATGATGATCCAACAGAAGATGTCCAAGAAATAGTTGAATCAGATGATGCAGTAGACAATGCCGATGAATATTATACCACCAATGACACGATGAGCATAAATGATGAGGATGACGATGATGATATGGCCAATCTTTACAATGTTGACTCTGGATCTGATGATACAGATGATGACTTGGATGAATAAGATGATGACATGGAAGAAGAATACAATGACATGGATGAAGAAGATGATGAAATATTTTGAAAGGTAAATATTTAATTAGACCTATGCTTTTCTCTTATTTTTAAAAAAAAAGAGTTACTAACATCATCACCATCGCCATCATATTCATCATCATCATCATGTTGATCATCATCATCATCATCATCATCAAGAGTGTCATCATCATCATCATCATCATAACCCTCATCATCATCATCATAATCATCATCATCCTAATCATCATAATCATAATCATAATCATAATCATCATCATCACCATCATCATCATCACCATCATCATCATCTTTATCATCATCGACATCATCATCATCATCATCCTCAAGATAATAATAATCATCATCGTCGTCGTCATCATCACAAACATCATCATCATCATCATCGTCATAATTATCATCATCATAATCAAGAGAGTCATCATCATCATCATCATCATCATCATCATCAAGAGAGTCATCATGATCATCATGATTATCATCATCATCATGACCCTCATCATCATCATCATCATAATCATCATAATCATTATCAAGTACCATCATCATCATAATCATCTTCATCATCATCGTCATCATCGTCTTCATCACCAACATGACCATCATCACCATCATCATCATCTTCATCATCGTCGTCATCCTCATGATGATGATAATCATCATCAACATCATCATCACCCTCATCATCATCTTCATCATCATCGTCATCCTCATGATGATGATAATCCTCATGATGATAATAATCATCATCATCATCACCATCCTCATCATCTTCATCATCAACATCATCATCATCATCGTCGTCGTCATCCTCATGATGATGATAATCATCATCATCATCATCAACATCATCATCATTGTCACCATCATTATCATTAACATCATCATCGTCGTCGTCATCATCAACATCATCATCATTGTCGTCATCAGCACAAACATCATCATCATCATCGTCATCATCATTATCATAAACATCATCATCATTGTCATCATCATCATCGTCGTCGTCATCGTCATCATTATCATCATCATCATCATCAAGAGCGTCATCATGATCATCATCATTATCATCATCATCATCAACAACATTATCATCATAATCATCATAATCATAATGATCACACTTATCATTATCATCATCTTCATCATTGTCGTCATCATCATCTTCATCATCATCGTCATCATCATCATCGTCATCCTCGTGATGATGATAATCATTATCATCATCATTAACATCATCATCACCCTCATCATCATCATCAACAACATCATCATCGTCATCCTCATGATGATGATAATCATCATCATCATCATCATCATCATCATCCTCATGATGATGATAATCATCATCATCATCATCAACATCATCATCATCATTATCATCAACATCATCATCATCATCATCATCATCAACATCATCATCATCATCATCATCAACATCATCATCATCATCATTGTCAGCACAAACATCATTGTCATCATCGTCATCATCATTATCATCAACATCATCATCATCGTCATCATCATCAACATCATCATCACCATCATCGTCAACACAAACATCATCATCATCATCGTCATCATGATCATCAAGAGCGTCATCATTATTATCATCATCATGACCCTCATCATCATCATCATAATCATTATCAGGTACCATCATCATCATAATCATAATGATCACACTTATCATTATCATCATCTGCATCATCACCATCATCTTCATCATCATCATCGTCATCCTCATGATGATGATAATCATCATCATCATCATCATCAACATCATCATCACCCTCATCATCATCTTCATCATCATTGTCATCATCATCATCGTCATCCTCATGATGATGATAATTCTCATGATGATAATGATAATCATCATCATCATCAACATCATCATCACCATCATCGTCATCTTCATCATCATTGTCATCATCATCATCGTCATCATCACCATCGTCATCCGTATGATGATGATAATCATCATCATCATCATAAACATCATCATCATCATCATCATTATTATGAACATCATCATCATCGTCATTGTCATCAACATCATCATCATCATCATCGTCATCATTATCATCATCATCATCATCATCATCATCATCATCATCATCATCGTCGTCATCGTCATCATGACCATCATCATCATGAACCTCGTCATAATCATCATAATCATCATAATCATTATCAGGTACCATCATCATCATAATCATCATAATCATAATGATCACACTTATCATTATCATCATCTTCATCATCATCGTCATCAATGTCTTCATCACCAACAAGACCATCATCACCATCATCATCATCTTCATTATCATTGTCTTCATCATCGTCGTCATCCTCATGGATATGGCTTCACAATTTTCTTCATTGAAATTTGTTTGTTATCAAATTAAACATGATAATTAAAAAAAAGAATATTGCAATTGCAACTATCATAATCACACATAATCACATTCCCAAATAGTAAATGTTAAATAAATATATATAAATAGATAAAATTCATTAGTTGGATTAGTGTAATGTATTTATGCTCCAATCAACGATCTCACGTAATTAACAGAGAGTTAAAGATGCATGACATCTTCAATTATCAAAGTTTTATTATGATTATATATTATATATAAAATAATGCAATAAGGTTAATTGGATTTGAATTCAATGGAATTTTAAAATAAAAATTAACATATATTTATATAAATGTATTTTACCATTTATTCAATTTAATTTAGATTTAATATATATTTGATTTTACAATTTTTATTTTTAATATTTTTTTGGTATTAACATATGCCATGTCATTATAAACATGATACATCTCACTCACTTTAATTATAAAAAACTTCAATATAATAAATTTTATATTTTTATATTTCACACTTTAATATATAAAATTTATATGCTTTAAAATTTCATATAATAATATAAGATATTATAAAATGAGGATTGTATTTTTCACAAAATGTTAATTCCTAACTTTTCCTCATGCATTTAGTTTTGAAATTTTTAAATATAATATTAAATATTAATTTAAAAAATAAAAAAGTTATAGTATTATTTATATATTTAACAAATAAAAAGTTAAAAAGTTATACATTTTGATATAATTATTCAAACCATTATATCAATAAACCTTAGTTAAACCTCAGTTAAATTTTAAATATTTAATCAATGTTGAGATTTATTAAGTTACCTTAGTTAAATTGTAAATATTTAATCAATGTTGAAATTTATTCAACTCTTGTTTAGTAGTTGGGATGTGGTACTAACATAAAGTTTTATGTTGAAACCCTAACAAATGTATTGTCCTTTCCCTTTTGTGTAAGAAGAAAGATGTTTGATCTCTTAAACTTGATCTCATCATAAAACTTACCTTACAAATAAACTAAATTAATTTAAATAAAAATTATTATCACAATATAATTTTTTTTAGTTATTTATAAAATTAAAATTATATTATAGTTAAAAATATTTGTGTGTGATAAGAAAAATGTTTGATCTCGTCAACTTGATATCATAAAAATGACAACTGACAAATTTTTTGTAATGAAAAAAATAACTATCATGACACGTAAAAGAACTGGGCATGTACTTGACTATTCTAGCAAGTCTATCAGACTGACTACCTAGATTGTCTAGAACATCATAAATTATTTCACATAAAATGTTCTACCATCATCATCATAGTCATAATGATCACACTTATCATTATCATCATCTTCATCATCATCGTCATCATCATCATAATCGTCTTCATCACCAACATGACCATCATCACCATCATCATCTTCTTCATCTTCATCATCATCATCATAATCACCATCCTCATGGTGATAATAATCATCATCATCACCATGAACATCATCATCACCATCATCATCATCATCTTCATCATCATCATCATTATCATAATCATCATCATCATCATCATCAACATCATCATCACCATCATCATCATCTTCATCATCATCATCATCATCATCATCATCATCATCATCATCATCATCATCGTCATCCTCATAATGATGATAATCATCATCATCATCATCAACATCATCACCATCATCATAATCATCTTCATCATCATCGTCATCCTCATGATGATGATAATCATCATCATCATCATCAACATCATCACCATCATCATCATCTTCATCATCATCGTGCTCATCATCATCATCATCCTCATCATCATCATCATAATCCTCATCATCGTCATCATCATCATCTTCATCATCATCATCATCATCATCATCATCATCATCGTCATCATCATCATCATCATTGTCGTCGTCATCGTCA